>JAGXCT010035280.1:0-61835 GCA_022495035.1 Philopotamus ludificatus
ATTGGGAATTCCAACAAATTTGCCGAATTATTTATTTGAATATTTCGCGGCTCCCCAGGGAGCCGCGTCTCACACTTTTGGAACCCCTGATCTAAGCAATCGATAATGTGTAGGTTGGCAGCAATGGTAGTGACTATAGTCTAAACGGTGACAGCTGACAGCCGCTGTCAGTGCAATGGTGGGGCCGGGCGGGTACAGCCGGGCCGTCCGTCACTTGGCCCGTGCGCTAGCGCTGCGCTCACCGCCGCCACCCTGGGAAAAGGTGTTCCTCCTCACCCTTCCATTGCCAAATAATTGTATTATCTCATTTTTACATTACACATAATGAGTGATTTAATCCTACTTCAAGGAAAACAGTATATTTTAAACGTGTATTTCTTTAAAAAAAAATGATATTTTATTATTATCACTTCTATATTTCGCCTAATGTGAAATATTTCGTAATTATTTGATTGGTTTTTTTTTATTATTTTTTAACAATATTATAATTTCAATGCTAATAATGATAAGGCCTTGAATTTATTGAAATAATCTTCTTGGAATTTTGTTTATACAAAAATAGACTGTGTACGGTGTACAAAGTTTTCTCTAATTATAATCAGATTAATTCAGAATTTTGTATTTATAAAACATTATTTGATCAAATAAGGTATAAGCTGGATTGATAAATTTATTTTTATAGAGTATTCTGTTTAGTCATTTAATCATAAATCTTTTTAACCGGATGAGATAATTAGATCTTAATTTTCATCTGTTATAAAATTTAGACACGGGAACAATAAAAGCGAACAATTATTTAATGTATAAGGCTTCCTTTGCTTGCAAGTCATTAATTTCAATACGACTAATAGGGAAATATTATACACAGCAAAATTCTACATTTAACAGCTTTGATCTATGATACTTTTTTAAATAATAAGACAAAAACATCTTATTTTAGGTCAACACACTATTTTTATTATGTCCGCAAGTATTAGGCACTGTTCACATTACACCACGCTCCCAAGAAGCCACTATTGCACTTGGAATATATTTTTTACAAAGTGGCTTACAACACCGTGATAAATTGTTGCCATATTTTCTTAAATTATTGAAATGTCTACCGACAGCACAATGGGAGGAACCGACATGCAATGTTATCACAACAGATCGTAAGTGTAATTTTACCTTAATTATTTCTATTTAATAATTTGATGTTGTTTTTAATAAATAAATTCACAATGTAATCATTTTTAAATTTATTTTTCAATATTTTAATCCATAATCATGTCCGTTTATTATCCACAGTAGTATGTGTTATATTTTAGCGTATCCACAGTAGTATATATTAGCTTAGCGTATCTAAAAAAGGAAATGTATTAGTTAAAATAAGATTAACAATTATTAATTAAAATAAGATAGCCATTGATCCTGATTAAAATGAAATATGTTGGTGACGATGAACAAGTATATGATCCTCTTATAAATAAATAGCCTTTTCATAAAATATTTCATAAAGGAAACGATTATTGTTTTTAAATGTGAGGTTTTTTATATGAAATACAATCTCACTTACTTATTTCCCTCCTCCTGCTCCACCTCCAGCTCCGGCAGCTGCGTTTCCAGCAATGCCCATATCAAATCCTAAACCACCTATAGTCATAAAATAAATATATATTGATATAAATTCTTCATTAATTTATACTACATCGCAAATACGCAATTTACTTCAAAGATGCAATTAAATGTGTTCATAATTTAATCCTTTGCACTTCATGAGTGAGCCTGACACACAATTTAGTTTTATAATATGTTAATATCGATTTGTTGCATATACCTTGGCTTTGTATAACACAGGTTTTGATATATTTTACATATATATGTCACAGGTTTGATGATAACTGTTGAAGATTAGTGTATTTTTTTTGTACAACACACTTAATATAACAAGATTTAAAAAAAAAAGTTTATCAGTAAGAAAAATACTGCATGTACACGCTCAGTAATAATAGAAAAGATGGAAAGGCCTTTTATGATATGGATAGAAGTCTGCAATGACAAAAACATACCTATAGACAGAAACTATTCAAAAGTGAGAACTGAAAAATTATGATAATTTAAAAAGAACTGAACAATCGCCATCTGAAGATCAACAATCACAATTTTCCCGCCATTAGAGGATGGTTTAAAAATGTTAAGAAGCGATTCTCACTACATAATATAAAAATTCTATGAGAAATTGCGTCGGGTGACATAGAATCTTAGATTAGAATCCAAAAAAATTACTTCAGAATTTGCCGCAATTATAAACACTTACAACCAATCTCGAAAAAGAATCGAACATATAGAATTTTTAGTGATAGCGATGATGAATGAATGATCTATTATATGTATGTTATTCAAGTTTTTTTTAATAAATATGTAAATGTTTATTTTGTCAATTGTTTAATATAAAATTTATGAACGAACTTTGATATTTTTTGGAACGCAACGACTATTTTTTTGTATGAACTTCACACCTAGTATAACACCGAGTTGTATTACACAACGTTTTTATGGAACCATATAACCGTGCTATACGAAGCCGTGGTGTATATCTTTTTATTATTATATTTTACATTGTTTTTTTGTAATATTATATTATTATAATAGATAAAAATTCTATGAAACAACTCTTAGAAAAAAAATGCTTTATTTATCTGACTCAAATAAAAGCAGGGGGGTGTTCTTTAGTTTGTTTTTATTTTTCCCAAGTAGACTACCAACAGAGTACAAAATCAATCGCAAGTTCAAAGGGTTAACATTTCTAAGACGGAAAGTGCTTTTTTATAACAATTAAAATTATTTATGCATCACCTGCACCTTGCCCTCCTGCATTTCCACCAGGGCCACCTCCTGCACCGCCTCCTCCGCCAGCTCCTGCGCCTGCTCCAAATCCTAGGCCTTTTTGGCATATTTTATTTAATTAATATACACATGATTCTCTTTTTGTACGGTTCTTTTTGCATAATTTAAAAAAAATTAAAACATATATAGCCCAAAAATATATCTATAAATACAACTGTATGTTATTATCACCTTGACATTTACAATTGGCAAAAAAGGCTTTGAATAATTAACGTTGAAATATAATGAAGAATTAACAACTTACCAAGTGCTGAATAAATAACATATACTACAGATTGTTTCAAATGATACCGCATTAATTCATAGTAGTGATAGTGAAGAATTGGTCCTATTAACTATTAATTAATTGCACGTTCAATTCTGCAAGGCCTTCTTTTAGGCAAAATACTTGAAAATCATTTTCTAACAACTGACGACAATATCAAACAAGGTGTGCCTTTCTAGCATGATTTAAAAATGATTATGGCACATTACCAAGATTAAACTAGGGACTTTACTTAGGAAATTAAATCACAGCAAATTATACTCGAATTTGTATTCAAATCCAATTAAATATACCAAAACTTTAAACATTTTATTGTTTTCTTTAAAATTTTCAATCTGTCTATTAACAATTAAATTAAATCATAATGATATTAAATCTTTAGATTCCAAGTGAATATTTTTATATTTTATAAGAACATTTAAAATCTTACTATAAAAATAAAAAAATCCAATCAATCATTAATACCTGCTCTACCACCACCTCCAGCTCCAGCCCCGCCATTGCCACCCCCACCTTGTGCTTGATTCTATAAACATATAAAATGTATAGTTATAATTTATCACTTTTAATCATTTTTCTCCTTTGGTTATTATCTGATCACTGTCATAAATGAAATATTTAAAAAAATATATTTAACGAAACAAAAACTTACAACAACGATAAGCGATGCACATAGCAATAAAATGAACATGCACTTGTGCATTTTGATGTACATTCTCGTGCTGTACTAGATATATAATAGCTTGTGCTCATAACAGACATGATTATTTATAGTTTTGCATTAATTGTTAGCTGCATATGAGATTTCCATTATATTCACATAACAATATAATGTGATTTTGCAAAAGATTACATTTTATATATACATATATTCAACCTTCTTTCTGTCCAGTTGTATATATTTTTGCAATTACCTGCCTATAACAACTTAATAAGATTGAAAATTGATTAATGTGGATAGTATTTGTACGAATAAATAAATTATATAAAAAAAAAACCACTATGTATTTTTTATAATTTTATCCCTCTTTCTATTTTAACTGTTTTAGTTAATAATCTTAATGTTTATTTCCATATAATTATATTTTCTTTGAATAATTTCAAAATTTAACTTTAAAAATCTGCATTTATAATTGTATGCATGTTAATATTGTTTAACATTTTTAGAAAGATATAACCAATCCTAAATTTTTTAGGATTGGTTATATCTTTCTAAAAATGTTAAACAATATTAACATGCATAAAATAATATTATACAGATTATATAATAAATATATTTTGCAGAAAATATATTTGTACTATTATATTTGCTCCTATTCTATTTACCTATACTGATTTTATTTTCTAGTACTAATTGCACAGGATTTCTATTATAAGATACTTATCAAATGATTGTCATTATTATAATAATTGTTTATTATCATTTTAACGCAAGGTTGATGATTAAACATAATTTAAAAAAATACTCAATGTGTTAGTTTTATATAATTGGTTGGTAGTATTGTGGATTTCATTTAAAATATTTTTATTTTTTAGGTATACCTGCTTCAGAAAAATTCAGCTTCTGCTTAAATACACTGTTATCCGATATTGCAACCAGACATTCCGAGTTGAGAGATGAAATAATATCGGCACAAGTAGATTTGATGAATAATCTTACTAAACATATTACTGAAAGCCACGAAAGCCGAGAAAATGCTTTATCAAAATTACAACTCTGTAAAAGCACCATACCGGTGCTTATTGGTTTGGCTAGATCCATGGGTCGTTTTTGCACCAATAATCCACCACTACTATGTAGAATTTTTCCAGAACCGGATCCTCCCATACAAATAAAACCATCGGAGAGCAACACCAATAGTCTACGTTCCAATAATAAACGTAGCTTTAATCAATTCAGATCGATTATTCCTCGTTCTCTATCCGGAAACCTAAATCCTGCAATTATTGATACATTAAGTATCAATTCACAAATGGATACCGTTGATGCATCAATTGGAACTAATTCTTTAAAAAAGAAATTGTTTCAAAGTCAAAATTCCATACCCTATGATCCAACAACATATTTTTTCACAAAATATGGTTCTAGCTTTAATCAATTTCCAAATATGCGATTTACTATGGAGTCACCAGAAAAACGGGCAGTTCTGCAATTTCCTGTTATGCATTTACAAACGATTTTGGCCTTAGCCAAAAAGTTACTTGTAAAAGATTTATTAAACTATTTGGATGAAGAAGCCGAGGATATATTTGCATCAGGACAAATACAGGTTTTTGTTAAATAATTTTATTTTTGTTTACATTCTTTTTTCTCAATAATAATATAATATTGTTAATCTCAAATCGTCTTATTTTCAGATTTTTCCATATAAATCATTTTCTGAAACATTGAATTTGGTAATGGTTACATTATTAAGAGAATTGTTGCAGAGTAAAACTGATCTTCCCGTTCCATTTACAAAGGATGTTCAAGTAATTTAAAGTTTTTTTATATTCGTTAAGATTATATCTTTGATGTGTGCATTTTTTTGTAGGAATTCGTCAAATGCTTATTTTTAAGTGGACAAACTGAACTACAAAGTAGACATCATGATGCTTCTGAGAGGGAGGATAGAGAGAGTAATTACGCAATAGTAAATAAATTCAAAGTAAATGTTATGGCAAATTCTGCATGTGTCGATTTGCTTGTATGGGCAATCGGCGATGAAACTGGTAAGATTTTCATTAACATTGTGTTTTTTATTAAATTTATATTATAAGAAAAATGAAGATCTAAAATTCATTAATATTTTTTATTGTTTAAATTAAAATCTTCAATAATTTGATTAATTTATATTCAGTTTCATTTAAAAATGTCCAAAAAAATATGTAATTTTATAAAATATTGCTTCCATTCATGAAATATACTGCTTTATAGAATATATGATAACAATGCATATTAGTTATTAAGAAATTGCATTTTAAAAAATCGGTCTTGTTTCACTAATGATGTAAATAGACATGACTGATTGGTAATTTGTCTAATACATTTTATTTTTTCAGCTCATGAGAGTTATGATAGTTTGGATTTGGTTCACTGCTTAACAGTTCTTCTAGGTGAAAATTGTTAAACACTTAGCGTGAACCTATGAAATCCTTCCCTAACATAAATATGAATATGTCAAATGACCATATACACTTATACTATAATAATTGTATAAGCGCATATGTCATTCTGCCTTATGTTTTTAATATAATATTTTTTGTGACTGATTTTAATTTTGGTCCACTTGTTCTTTCGCCAATTCTGCATTTATCTAACATTAAGGTCATATGCTTAATTTTTGTCTAATTGAAGAACCACTTAATAGTGTCTTAGCAGCAACTGCTGATTAATCATTAGTTGGGACTTGAGATGAAATATACAAAAATGTAACGAAAAACATGGATTTGTATTAAGTATATATAAGAGATGTTTAAAAACTGGTGTCATAGTTTGATATTGTTTTGGCTAAAACCATACTAAATTTCTTATCATTATTTTAGAGTGTACATAATCCCGTGTGTAGCATGTCAAATAATACAGGACATTTTATTTAATTTTTGTTTTGTAAGTTGATTTGTATACTTGATAACTAAAAATATATAAAACGAAACTTAATAATGTAAGTTTCGCGATTTGGCAACATTATTAGTGCTTTAGGATTATTTATTCAACTCGTTATACGTATGAGATCTACCTAGCATCGATGAATATAATTTTTACATTGCAATATGTATTGCAGGTGCAGATTTACTTTGTGGCCGGTTAACGGAAAAAATAAACTCCAATCATAATCACAAATTAGTACTGGCACATATGCCATTACTAATGGTTTGCTTAGAGGTATGTTTTAAATGAACATATTTTTTTAACAGCAGTATATCTTTAATAACTATGAATAATATTATTTGTTTAAATAGGGCTTGGGAAAGTTGGCAGTTAAATTTCCCAATATTGCTAGTACATCAATATATTGCTTAAGAGACTTTTTAGTGACACCATCTCCTATTCTCTTGAAACTTCACAAATTATTTACAGAAAAAAGTAACAAAGAACAATTCAGAGTAACACGTAATTATTTGTTTAATTTTGTTTTTATTTTTTTTATTTATATTTATTTATTTATTATAATAGTAATTTTTATTTTAAATAATTTAGTACAAGGTAGTGAGATGGCAGTCGCTGACACTTCATCATTTCGTTGTACGGCTTTCGAAAAACTCAGAGACGCCGCAATTGAAAATTTGTGCATAGCTCTAGAAGCAGCACAATCGGCAGATCCTTATTGTGTGCCAGCTCTTGTCGCATCTGTTAGTAACAGACTCTTTACAGCTGAGACCAGTGACAAGTATTTTTTTACTCATTAAGATGGAATAAAATCATAAGTTAAAAATAATCACTATAACATATTGTGTTTTCAGTGAATCTTCTCTGATAAGTACTAATATTGTAATAATGCTGGGTCATGTGGCAGTTGCTTTGAAAAATACTCCAAAAACTACCGATACCATTTTGCAGTTTTTCCAACAACGGTATGTGTGTCATAAGAATATCATAATTAATAAGTTGCATGTGTAGTATACAGATCACATGCAATCTATTGAGGATATAATGCATTGGTTACATAAATAATTATCCGAAGGTTTTGCCGTGTGCCGTCTTCATTAGATACCCTAATTGTGGATCAATTAGGTTGTATGATTATTTCCCAATGTGATGGCGCAATTTACGAAGAAATCATGAAAATGTTCACAGTAATCACCGTAGAAGCTGGTAGCGCCGCTTATGGGGCTGGAGGTGCAACAGACGATAGAAAACAGTATAGGTAAATATTGAATAATATAAGTAATTTTACCCGTTTTCTTTATTGCTTTGTAATTCATTTATTTATTTCAGACACGTATCTGGTGCTGTAATAAATGCATTAGCCAATATTGCCGCCAATATTCCTGGTGAAATAGCTATGACTGAATTGTTGGGTAGATTGCTTGAATTATTTGTCCAATTGGGACTTGAAGGCAAACGGGCTTCGGAAAGAGCTCCAAATGCACTTAAAGCGTCCAGCAGTGCAGGAAATTTAGGCCTTCTCGTACCCGTTATTGCGGTAATACATAATTATATTTATTTACATACATAGTACCTTAATTATAGAGTGCTATACGATACATTGGTTCGAAGCTTGCTCGAATCAGGTTCCATTATATGGGTACCTTATGACATCTAGAGTTTGGAGTTTACCTCAGTTTATACCCCAGCGCATGAGTACAGGGCTGCCTGGGGTATGTAACTCTCGAAAAGAAGGTTGATCTACTTGGCAAAGCACTTGTTCAAGGTGTTGGTTGGCGCAGTACATAACCCCCTTGTGTTGTGCGAGTTGCCCTTGTGGGCACGACCTCACTGCCATCGAGCTCGTTCGTGTGTGCTTTTTCTTCAGCCAAATGTGAGAATAGGTGCTCTTGGAAATTCTCCAGTAACCAGAGCTATTACTCTGCTCAACCACTTGGCCGACTATGTAGATATATTTAATGTTAAATATCACCATTTCGTTGATCTTTTATATGAGATTTATAATTTCATATAAAGGATTAATAAATGACGGTTTTTTTTTTTATTCTGGCATATTTATTTATACATTATTTTCTTTTTATTACTTTTTTTCTTGTTGTTATTTTATATTTACGTTTTTATTATATATATTTCTACTCTTTTTTTACATATGATTTTTTATTTTTAAATTATACCTATGTTTTATTATTAGTATGTTTTTATGTGTGATTGGCTACCTGGGTTAATCTGTAATTTTGTTGTTTTTTATAAATAATAAAAATAATTTTAATATAGCATTTACTAAATATTTAAAATTATATTCTTTTTTTTCAACCCAGGTATTGATGCGAAGATTGGAACCGATTAAAAATCCAAAGCCTAGACTTCATAAACTTTTCAAAGATTTTTGGTTATATTGTGTAGTAATGGGATTTACTTGTGCAGATGCGGGTAACATTTTATTTACATTTAAAAAAACTATAGTGCCTAAACATATTGATTTTTCTGACAATATATTTTTATTAAGGTTTGTGGCCTGTTGAATGGTACGCTGGTGTTAAAGATATAGCTGTGAAATCACCATATCTCGTATCACAAACATCATCTCGATCTGAAATGCGCGAACTTCAATATACGTCAGCCGTTCGCAATGATTCAGTATCTTTAACTGAATTGCAGGAGTTAAAAACACAAATCTTGAATTTACTGAATCATCCAGCGGATATTACAGCTATTGTTAATAAACTTAGCTTCGCTCAGTGTACATATCTGCTGAGTGTATATTGGTTGGAGATATTGAGGTAACTGTTTAATCATTACTTTTTAAATTTTAATCGTGAGTAGTATGCTAATGATTTATCATATATGTATATCAATTTAATTGTTGTATTTTTTTATACACAGAGTTTCAAATTCTCCCGAGCCAAGTTTACAACCAATTATAGAATATTTGAGTGATTCTGCATTACAAAAAGATAAAGCAGGAATGTGGCAATGTGTTTATTGGTAATTTTTACAAATATCCTACTATTATTAAATTTATATAATTATATTGAATTCTTTAAAACTGCATGTAAATATTTCAGTGTCGGTGATAATGTTTTTAAAAAGTTTTTGGACTGTATGTCAAATAAACCAAAAGATGAAGCTCGCGAACGTGAACTCGAAAGTCATGCTCAATTCCTACTAGTAAATTTCAATCACATTCACAAACAAATTAGACGTGTTGCTGACAGATATTTATCTGGTTTAGTAGACAAATTTCCACATCTTTTATGGAACTGTCGCGTAAGATATATATTTTTTAGTCAATTTTCAAATATATACATAATATAAAATGAATACATTCATTACATTTACATTTTATAGGTTCTGTGGGCAATGTTAGACATATTGCAAGTTCTTTCGTTCAGTTTGCAGCTGGATTCTAATCAAGAAACACCCATTTTAAAAGTACCTTCAACCAAATTAACGCTTCAACTACAAGATACATTGGAAGCTAGAGAAGTAATTAATTATTTTTTAATATAATTAATTAAAATTTTACAAAATTCGTTAATTAACTATTTTTAATTTTAAGAGCATTGTTAAAGACTTTGCTGATAGATGTCAACAAATTGTTCAAGAAGCAATGAAATGGGCACCCCAATCTACTCGATCACATCTCCAAGAATATTTAAATCAGGTAAAATATAATTTCATATCTTTCATTATTGAACGTTTTTATTGAAAAAAAATATTTTCACCAGGTTCCGAATTCTACATTATGGCATCATGCTGGATTAGCATTAGCTACTGATTCATTATTGCAAGCAGCCGGTTTAAATCAACTAAGTGCACCCCTTTCTACAACCGCATTGGATAAACGTCCTCGTTGTGTGAAGAGTGATAGCTTTCGTTTTGTCAGTGTACTCAGCGTTAGGAGCAGATATACTGGAGAGGTTACTCATATACATTTATGATTGGCGTATAATGAAAAGTAAAATAATTTAACATTTTAATATTATACTAGGTTGCTGGAATGTTTGACAATGTCCCAGATAGTGAGAAAAGTCGTTTAATCAATCAGGTAGCTTCCTCCGTATGGACAGCTAAAAATGGTGGTGAGGTAGCACATCGCCATGCCCTATGGAGAGCAACAGCACTTCTAGTTAACACGCCCGGCTTTCACCGCCAATTATTACATGCAGTTGGTTAGTGATATTTAAATTAAATATAGCTATAGAAATAGATTAATTTATTATTAAAATTGATGTAATCTTCACAGCGTGGTCTCAAGTTGAATTATTTACATATGATGCAATGGTTTCTGCTGTAGAATGCTGGCAATGGATGATTACTGCACGGCCTGATCTTGAATTGAGGTAGTAAAATGTTTGGCACAATTTTCATGTGTTTCAGTCATTTTCTTTCTTTACCATTATTTAGATTTACTAATTAAATTTGTCGATATCCTATTATTAATCAAATAAAATTACCCTAGAATAATTCTATTTATACCTACTTATTAGATATTTCATTTTAGATTCTTACAAGAAATGTTTGCAGCTTGGCAGTATACCGTAGATAAAAAAATGGGTCTCTTCTCCGTTGAAATTGAAGAAACAAGTGCTTTAGCTGCACATGAAGGTTTATTCTTAGGACTTATTCCTTACATTATAAAAAATAGTGTTTTTTAAACCTTTAACTGCTTGAAGAATTTACTTAATTATGTCCCGTATGCGAATATTATTTTGCAAATGTGAGAATATAGTTAAAATTCGAATTTACTAACGAAAGTTATGGGTTTTATATATTCCGATGAATTGAATGAACAATTCTTATGCAGTTAACTTTTACACAAAGCTTCCAGCACGTGTCGATAGCATGTGGATTGACAGTTGTCACCCCGGGGTGACCGTACCGGTTAAAGGTTTAAAGAACTACTAAAGATATTTATTTTAATTTTATTGCTACACTGATTGAATAATTTGCTGTTGAATATTAATCAATTAATTATTATTATTCTCATTCAAGATTGTAAATTGGAACCAGCACCTCCATTTGTTGCTCCTCATGGAGTTTGGGTTGGCTTTTTATGTGAAATCGCCGAAACAGCTAAATATTGTAGCCAAGAAAAGGTTGACATGCTAGCAACTTTATTACATAGGTTAGTATTTTCCATACCTAAAGTAGATTTGTGTTATGTATATGTTATTTTTTATGTAATCTATTTGTATTGAATGCAACTGTTAAAAATGTGCAATATATTCTTAGATCATTACCGCTGAGTGTAGGTGCCAGAGATGACCATCAAAGTAGACATGTTGATGCTGTTGGGGTGAAGTTTAAGTAATTCATATTTTGCTATAATCTTATCCGAATATGTTTAATTATGATTTTTTTCATTTGTATATTTAATATTCCTTAGGTTGTTATCGTGTGGATTATCTCTATTACAAGGTGATACCTTGCCAAAATCGCTTGCACGAAATGTGCTACGAGAACGAGTATATTCTGCTTGCCTGGATTATTTTTGTCGCGAACCTCGATGCCCTAGCAAACAAGGTAGTTCACTTCGCGAAGATATCATAACTTTAATAAAATTTTGGCAAGTTATCCATTCAGATAAAAAATATCTAAAAGCAAGTGCTATTGGAGGTTTGTATTGTTGTATAACATATATGTTATTTTTTTTTTTTTTTAACCAAATTTATTATTATGTAAAATTTAGATTTTGACGTATCTGGACCAAATAATCTTACAATATCTCAGAGTGGATATACACTTAATGCCATGGATAATAGATCTTTAGCAGGAAATAATGAATTTAGTAAACAGCAAGCCAGTGGCTGGATAAATACTGTACCTCTTTCTTCTACTGGTGCTGGTAGCGCATCGGGAAGTATAGTTGGTAAACGCTCGGCGAGATCTATTAAGCTTGCTTCTAAAAATACTGCTGATGTCTTTGTTAAAGATTATATGAAAAAGCGTAATCTAATTCTGGAATTACTTGTAAGTAACTAAAATAATAGTAAACTATGCCGTTACCTATGTTTTTTATTATTAAATTATCATTTTTTGTATTTTATTTATTATTCAAGGCCGTGGAAATTGAATTTTTAATAATCTGGCATAATCCTGGTTCAAGACCTGAATTAATAATTCCCGGAGAAGATAACATTGCAACATGGAGATCGAAACCGGTTACTGATAAAAATTGGAAAGATTATATTAGGTTAGCTTGGGATATCAGTCCAGTTTTAGCAGTTTTCTTACCAGAGAGGTTTATATTATTTATTAAATAATCTACATACACATTTAATTTTCGTAAATAAATCCATAATATTATTTTAGGATTAAAAATGATCCATTAACACAAGAATTAGGTCGACTAATTCGAATTGATCCATTAGTCGTTTCCCATATACCCCAAGCCCTGCAATATTTAGCAACAACGGATGCATTGTTAAATGACTCTAGTGAGGTACATTACTTTTTATGAATGGGATATAATATATACGTATATATTATGGAAAGTCAATGTTTAATACTGATAATATTTTTTTTAATAATTTTAGTTAGTGCACATGCTTACATGGGCTAGAGTTACTCCGATAGAGGCCTTGGCATTCTTCTCTCGTCAATACCCGCCCTACCCCACTTCTGCTCAATACGCCGTTAGAGTGTTAGGAAGTTATCCTGCTGATGCAGTACTATTTTATATTCCTCAATTAGTACAAGCACTTCGCCACGATAGTGTAAGTTTTAAAATCTTATTTCTTTTAAAATATTTTCTTTATATGTATATTAATATGTAGTTGCAATTTCTTAATAGATGGGATATGTCACTGAATTTATCAAAGTTATTGCCCAAAAATCGCAATTGGTTGCTCACCAACTCATTTGGAATATGCAAACAAATATGTACACAGATGAAGACATGCAGATAAAGGATCGTTAGTTTACAAAAATATATTTTTTTTACATAAAGATCAATTTTTATCAAAATAATATGAACATAATCTATTTGTTGAAAATCTTAAACGATGAAAAATTTTCTACTTATGTCTGAAAATTATTATGAAATTCTACTATATATTTATTAGGAAATCCGGATAAGAATGACATATTTTTAATGCCTTTATGTTAAATTTTTTTGTGTCGGTTTTGAATTGAATTTTTTAACCAAAAAGTGTTGTAATTTGCTGAAAAGATGGTAATCTGATGACGCAAGATCTGCCAAGTATGCAGGATGTCAAATTGTTTTCCATACTAACGATATAATTTTTTTTTTTGTGATTTTCGACACATGAAGATGCACAGTATCGTGCTGCAGGAACTATCGACTTCAATTCATAAATAGGGGGGGGGGTTTCCCGATGCACCCTTAAAATTTTCCAGTAAATCTGTTATTGTTTGGCCATATGGTAGTGTTACAAAATGGATCCTTTTGCAGACCCATCACCCAAACAGCAACAGTATTTGTTTAGTATCTGGACTTGCGACAACCATTGTTTTTTTCATCTTCGGTTAAAAAAAGTACCCATTTTTCATCTCCAGTAATCAAATTATGTAAAAACAGTTCTTTCGATGCCTGTTCTAAGAGTTCATTGCACGCATTTACGCGGTCGACCATATCGCTGAATTCATGCGGCGTCCACTTTCTTTGGTTGTCACCAATTTGTTGAAAGTTACAATTGGATTTTGCATTAAAAATCCTCAATTTTCGGTCTTCCTCTTCTACGGCCGTTTTTAAATTCAAAATTTCCAGATCGAAACTTCTGAAACAATCTCTGACACGTCGAAGCCTACAGAACATCGCCTAATAAATTGCAAATATTGTTGCAATTTCTATCTTCAAGATATAATTCAAAGCATAGAAAAGAGAATAAATGCCTCCATTTGTAAAAGGGTGTGAAAAAAAGAACATTCAAAACACAACATGTCTGAGGATCCAAATATACCATCATAAACATGTCACGATTTCCCGTATAACCTAATATACTGTTTATTAAATTTTGTATTTAATATACATATTTATGATTCAGCTGTGCTTTTTGAGACATTGGATTCATTGACCAGAAGCATTGTTGCATCTCTATCTGGCCCTGCTAAAGCATTCTATGAAAGAGAATTTGATTTCTTTAGTAAAATTACTAATATTAGTGGTGAAATTCGGCCATACCCCAAAGGTGTAGAAAGGAAGCAAGCATGTTTAAAAGCACTAGAAAAAGTTGAGGTTACTATTTTTTTTTTTTTTAATGTTCATATTTGAATTTATATGTGATTAATTGTAAACCTTTGTATTGCAGGTGCAACCGGGTTGTTATTTACCATCTAATCCTGATTCGATGGTTACGGATATTGATTATAAAAGTGGTAAATATATTTTTGATAAATTGACATATATATATAACAATGCAATCTTCATTGAATATGCGATTAATTATAGGGACACCAATGCAAAGCGCTGCTAAAGCTCCATATCTAGCTAGATTCCGAGTTATGCGACATGGAATAAATGAATTGGAAGCTCTCGCTCTTACCATGTCAGCCAACGAATCAAATACAGTGAGTATGTGATAAAAGTAAACTTTGAAAAAAAAAACCTGTATTGTAATGGATTTTATTTTTTGAAAAGGATGAAAATAAAGCTCTCCAATCAAATTTGGGAATGGGAACTGAGCTATGGCAAGCAGCTATTTTTAAAGTCGGTGACGATGTGAGACAAGATATGTTAGCGTTACAAGTTATTTCTATTTTCAAAAATATATTCCAACAAGTGGGACTAGATTTATATCTTTTCCCTTATCGGGTAGTTGCCACAGCACCGGGTGTAAGTATATTTTTTTAACACATATTTACATTCTATATCATCATCATTTGTCAACCACGAGAAAATTACTTGCTGAGCGTATGGGCCTTACCAGACTCTCGAATGGTAGTTGAGGTCAAAGAAGTCTAATAAGTGGTGTAAGGGCTCCCTTTTTGTTTCTTTGATTAATAATTGATAATTTGACCCAAACCGTCTTGCTATGTGGTTTTTGTAAAGAGTTTCCCTCTCTTGGCCATTGCTGGTATTGGAGTGTATCTTCTACCCTGTTGGCATCGGATTTTACCCTCCCAACTGTGTCCATACAAGTAGGAGGGGCTTTACCTTCGTATTCGTTTACCTTTTCTCTATCATTATCTGTTTATAACAAGTCACAAATGACAAGTTGTGAGTGATTATTAATATACTTTGTCGCGCAATAACAATCCTTTCATCATGGGAAAGAAATCCTCAAAGAAGGAGCAAAAGTATCAAGACTAGACCTAGAATTATTGGTTGACAGATTAGGGTTTTCCTTCCCAGGACATATTGGTTTTGCGGTGAGAAATCCATTAGAGATCAGATATACATATAGATGCATACATACATTCTTGTACATATTTTTCCAGGGGTGCATTATTTTAGTTTTCGCATAATTATAGAATAATAAGATTTTCGCATAATTATAGAATACTATATATTATATTTATGTACTTTTTTTAGTGTGGAGTTATAGAATGTGTGCCAAATGCTAAATCTCGGGATCAACTCGGTCGTCAAACTGATACTGGAATGTATGAATATTTTATTAAAAAATATGGAGACGAAAGCACTAGAGATTTTCAGGTAAATTAGCGAATTTTTTGATCTCTAATTTTAATTTATCTAGTGATAATTATATTCATTATGTACCATGTATATTTTCCCATTTCAGGCAGCTCGTCGGTGTTTTATAAAATCTATGGCAGCTTATAGTGTCATTGGATTTTTACTTCAAATCAAAGATCGCCATAATGGAAATATTATGTTAGATACGGAAGGCCATATTATTCATATTGGTTAGTATCAGTCATTATTAAATATTGCGATGCAATTAAATTAATATATTATTTTTATAACGATTAAAAAATAGATCTTATCTTCAATGCGATATTAAGAATGTCTCATTTAAATATTTTCATGTTCTAGATTTTGGATTCATGTTTGAGTCGTCTCCTGGAGGAAATCTAGGCTTTGAACCAGATATTAAGTTAACAGATGAAATGGTAATGGTAATGGGTGGTAAAATGGAAGCCCCACCTTTCCGATGGTTCTGTGAATTGTGCGTACAAGCCTTTTTGGCAGTAAGGTACATAATATTTTTGTAATTATAATCCAGTATACATAAACACAATTTACCCAATTGTATGATTTAAATATGAATTTGTTTTTAGGCCATACCAGGAGGCCATTATATCTTTAGTATCGTTGATGCTTGATACTGGTTTGCCCTGTTTCCGTGGTCAAACAATTAGATTGTTGCGGACCCGTTTCGCACCAAATTTATCAGATAAGGATGCAGCATCATTCATGCTATCAGTTATAAGGAGTTCATTCTTAAATTTCAGAACAAGAACATATGACATGATACAATATTATCAAAATCAAATTCCTTATTAATAATCAATAATTTTTTCATAGAATTATATTATATTTATCGTGATAGTTATGTATTGATCTATAAATGTAGGGTACATATAACGTGTATGTAGGTTAATGCCTACGATTGGGATCCAAAGGAGCGGACATTTATTATTAAAACACGTTTCTCCGTGTTTACTCAACTCATTGTCGGGGATTGGGATAACGCCCCATCAACTGACTCACATCTCTGACTTTATTAAACTCTTTTAATATATTAAACAAAGTCTCAATGAAATATAACAAAAAATCTATTGTTATTTCAAATTTGAATTAACTACAAAATTAACCATCCTACATACATGTATTATATATATATATATATAATTTGTTTTGTCAAAAAAAAAAATATTGATGTATTTATAGAATTTAACTGTTAGCCCTATATTATATATGTATGTATCTCAAAATATAAATTGATAATGTATATTTATCCATTTTCCAGTGGTTGCAATATATGTTTAAAATAGTATTCATAATATTCATCAAACTGTAAAATTTAATTTACATGCAGGATTTATTTTTTTAGGATTTAATTAATTTTAATACTTTTTTTGTAGAATAATATATTTTTTAATAATGACATGTATATATGTATATCGGTTTCGTTCTGTGATTAATCAATCATTGTGTTGTTCGATGAAGTAATTAATTCTTCTTGTTGAATATTCTTACACTTGAACCCTTTTAATGTTAACCTGTGGCGGCTCATGAGTAAAATATTTGGGGGTGCTGCGGAGTATTAAATATTAAAAAAGTATGTGTCGCTCATTTTTCATTTAAAATATAAAAAATAAGGTGAGACAATCATTACACAATTGACAAGCTGCATGTGGCTAAAAGAAGCTGTGAGTCAGTAATACTGCCCTGCAATGAGTTAATATGACTGCGCCATGACTGCTAAGCGCAGTCATGGCGCTTAGTGGCAAAACCTCCCCGTACTCCGGTCCACATTTATCCAATACACAACGCCAGCAGCGCTGACGAGCAGACACCGCTTTTGTACTAAATCAACGGAACCAACCAGATTAATAAGTATAAATTATATTTATATTATCGTATACAAAATCCATACACACATATAAAAATATCTCAATTTGCTTGGGGGTGCTGCAGCTCCGCAGTGTATATGAACGAGCCGCCCCTGGTTTTAACCATTTTTAATCTAAAAGGGTTAATTAAGATTGTATTATATTCACGTTTATAGTTGTATAGATGGATAAATTAATGATACAAATTATTTTGAAAAATCTACATTCCTTCAAAATATATGTGTTAAATAGTATGCAATGTTGGTGAAAGTATTTATTATTTATGGTGAAAGTATTTATGTTAGCTATGGAAATATATATGTTGAAAAATATTTTTTTTATTTTTTCTTTTGCAGTGTACTGCACTTAAATATCTATTATATAATAAATATTATTATGTATATTTCTGTATATTTTATTTATTGAATTCAAATTGAAATGAATTTTTTTTTTTTTTTGAGTGGTGAAGATTACATTAATTTTTTTTTATATAAGATATTAATCCACTTCTCTCATTTCTGAGGAACGTGACCATGGACATGGTCCTCCGTAAGGGAAATCATGAAATGACCATGAAATGAATATTATAATACCTTTATTTCTGTATAATAATAAATTAAATAAACTTCATAATTTCATTATTATTCAAATCCCTCTTTTCTCTACAAATACATTGTAACGGTGAGTAGTCATTTATTATGTTGATAAGATTATTCAATTTTTAAAATACCACAATGTAGGATTTATGCAAATATATTATTGCATTTTGTATAATCCGAGTACATGTGTACTACTTTATTATGCTAAGGTTAAAATGCAGATTATCTTGATAGTTTTTGTACAAAATTGCAAATCGTTTTATCCTATTTTGTATACTTATCGGCCTTGTTTAACATAATTGCAAATGATTAATCAGAAAATACATAGCAAATGAAATGGTTATCCGGATAATATAATTTAAACATCAATTTGTTAAATACAAACAATTTATTGCTAAATATTTGCTCTAAGAGCATACAAAAATCAATCTAAATCAAGCTTTTTGAATGAACCTTCAACACCAAAAATTTCTCCAATATTCTTAGGTTTTCCCGGCCTCTTTGATTCATCGATCCTACGTTTTTCTTCATCGATGAATAATTGACGGTTTGCGGTGAGTTTGGCAATAACATCATCTGTAAATTTATAAAAATAATTGTGTAATTTATTTGAATATAACATCTAATATAAAATCTATACATTTAATCTTCTAACCTCTTATTTTTAAAAATGAGTCATGATTGCCACCCAATTCCTTGGGAAAAGCTTCTTTTGGTATATATTTAAATACACCATCTATCGGAGTCGTATGTATGTGCAACATATCCAAAAACCTCTTTTTAATGAAAGGTTTCATCATCATCAAAAGTTTGTCCATAAACACTGGCGCATTAAGAAAATGGAATCCCTTCAAGCGGACTGGCATCGCTTCCTAATTATTATTTTAGTATTATTTTCAAAAATATAAATAATCTATATTCTTTCCGAGGGTAAGCTTACCTGAAGATAATGTAGTGTATGTCTGATAGCCATAATACTCAGTCTTCCAATATGACCCATTACGACTTTATCCATGTCAACTACAATAACAAAACCCGGATAGCTTCCCTCTTCATATTGACATAAATCATTGACAAGAGAAAAGTTTTTGGCAGCATTTTCGTAAAAGAAATGTGATGGATCGTAGTCTAATAATCTACAATAAATCACCTTGTATCCCTCGGCCGTTGTTTGGGGCAACGGAGCAAACAATCTGTGAAATAATTATAGAATTATCAAATACTCAGATCACTGCTGTGAAACGGCTTTGGAGATATAGATTATTACATATATACATGTATTGATGTTTATACAATAAGATATGTATTAAACAGCGTATATATGTACATTGAGATTACATCTTAGTTTTTATCTTCGGTACAAAGTTTATAACATACAATATTGAATTGCAATCAGTTAAATTAATTAAAAGATTATTATCGGTGAAGTTTTACATACATATAAGGCTTTTCTTAAACATATTTAATATAATATAAATTAAGAATATTTAAAAAAAAACTCTCACATTTTTTCAAACGTATACAAATTTTTACTGTTTGTTGGATCTCTGTCAGTGAAGTACATGTCCATGTGTGTCCTCAACGTATAGAATATATCTATTGTAGTCTTCGTTAACTCCATGCTACTTTCACAGCTGTGATAGAATAGTATCAGCTCCACTTCTGTAAATATCATCACAAACAACAAATATATATGTTATGAAAAAATATAAAATATGTTTTATTTCATAATGTAATTGAAAAGTACTTTACCTGGAATCTCCGGTAGATGTGGCTGCTTGTTGAGCCATTCTTTAAGTAGTTCTATATCCTTTTTCTTTATATCTGGATTTTTTTCATACTCTTTTTCAGCCGTCTGTGCAATTGCCAACATGTTGTCTAATAAAATTTTAAAAAAATCTCTATAAATTGATCTTCATATTATGAATACTGAAATAAGATGTTGCATGCCTCGCCCTTTCGATTATGTAGGTACAGTACACTATCCATTATCCGTGCGTAAATTTAATTCATATTTTAAAAAAATCAATTGAAAGAAAAATCTACATCTAAGCTTTCCAATAAATATAAAGTTAGTAACCAAATTGTTCGCGATATAATTAAACAAAAAAGATAATTAGAAGAGGGGACGTCCTCATGCTTGCAAACTTGTTATCACCCAATGTTACTTCTTTCATTTAAATCAGGGCGCATTGGAAAATTATAAGTGGCGCACTTCAATTTGCCTGTCTGGAGATTCAAAAATGCTGTTTATAACTTTTTAGAACAGGAAAATTAACTACCCAATGAATGAACCTTATCATTAGACAACTAGCTGTTAGATTTGTCATTTTTAGTTGATGTTATTAGTCATCTCAAAGATTTAAATTCAAAATTATAAGGCATGAATAAATTATTTCTATGTTTGGTAGATTGTACCAATTCATTCAAAATAAAATTAAAACTGTTATGTATCATTTAACATATCATATAATACTTATTTAAGATTTAAATAAATTTCCACACTTGAAAGAGAAAAATGACTATGCTGTGGATAATAGTAATTGGAGAGTTATCTGAGAGTTGTTTTTATGATTTGTACTCGTAGGAAAATTCGATCTGATATTATAAAATCGGTAAAAAGTATTTTTAATAATAAGTAGTCGGTAACTGTAAGATATCATAATAATTCGGAATATTTTGATAACTATCCACATACATACATTTATATTATCTTGTTAAGTTATTTTAAAAAACGCAATTCATGATTTTATCGGCAATTTGTATCGCACACAAATTTCGCTATTATATAAATTTATCATTAAACTCGAAGATAATTATGAGCAACCAGGATGTAATTATAAAGGGAAAAAAAGACGTTTGCCAATATGATGAAGGTTATTTGTTGCACACATTTTTTATAAAAAATAAAATATTTTATATACTTGATACAGATACTTAGAATGTCTACGACGTTACACCAAACGTGCCATATTTTTTTATAATTCAATATTGCAAAATAACAAATCCAACCGATACTTTTTATTTGCAGTTTTCACTAAAAAATATTTATTTATATTAGGCAAAAAAATGATTATATTCAGAATTTTTTGTGACAAATACATGTTTTTATTTCGATATGGGTATACATACATTACCACATTTATGAACGTACTTAAAAAAAATAAAAAACAAGAGCTTTATTAAATAATTATTTTTTCAACTTGAAGTAGACAATGATTTTTACAGTTTAGTTAAAATGCACAAAACTGGTATTATTTAATACACAATATTTAAACATCTGCGTTACACGAACTTTGAATTTTTATGGGATTATATTTTTTAATGGAGCATTAAAATACAAATGATTGTTTTACATCCGAATATGATAATTAATGTTAATGCAATCTTAATAAATAAACAGATATTGCAAAATGAGAGTAAAGATTTGTGACATCAGTAATAATTTTTCAAGGTCCCACAAACTTGTTTACCTTTTGTTATAACCGATCGTATTTATATTAAACAACAATATATTCGAATCTTTTAATATTCTAATGGAAACGAGAAACGTCTTTTAGCATTTAGACACAGAATTTGAATGTAGAAAAATCAGAAATGAACGTAGAGAAAGATTATTTTTATCAGCCAAAATAATTTTTAATAATATTTGAAAATCAAACGGTAATTTTAAGCGAGCAATAAAAAATATGCAGATTAACAAAATAAATCATTTTGCTTTATAACATGAAAGGTATATTACTAACCGATAATTTTATTTATGTCGGATTCAAGTGTCTACAATATGTTGTCTCGGTAGATGCCGGATACACACTGATAGCCCAGCTAAGTGTTACAGGTAAGTATCGGATATATTACACGGAATCGTCTCGTTTAGCTGATTTGCGCAAAATAGCACAACACGCACGATCGGCATTTAAAATTTAATTCAATGACAATCGAAATGAGGAAAATGTTATTATTTTTGTACATAACCAGTTTTGCTACATGATTAAAATGTGATATTTTTGTATAAACGTGTATTTTTGAATATTCACAATTTTTACCTGAATACATTTGTTCTTTCAACTCATCGTTGAGTATCGTCATTCACATGGATAACAGTTTTAGACAGCAATTTCACAAATATGTATCCGTACGAGGCGCTGTTTTTTATCAAATTATTTTTCCGGTGATGTGATCTGTTTACCACGTTTTACCGCTATAATATAACATTTTCTTATCAGTGTCCTATGCAATAGTGTGAACTAGGATATATTCTTCCATCTTCATTGAGAAAATAAACTAGATTCGTTATATTTTTGTAATAATAAATCGAACAAAAGATCAAAGTGCCAAAAAATGTCAAGCGCGTCAAGTCGAGATTCTTTTGGGAGTGGTTTTAATTTATTTTTAGCAGTATTTGTGAACTAATTTTTAAGCGAAAACCAAGACTTAACTTTCACTAGTTTAATTATAAACACAAGTTCAAGTTGCACAAATTGAATATCAATCGCGCGGTGTTATAGATCCCATTCGTGTGCACATGAGCGTCTAACGCACCGCGTTGAACTGGTCAATTCATTGAAATTCGCAGCAAAAAATATTACAGGTAATTACTGTTCATTACGTTTACGGCGAAAATGGATTCGTTATATTTCGCGACATTTTTTTTTTTTATAAAATGAATCAGACGTTTATTTAATGATTGTGATGGAAAATTTATTAAGCAAATAGATAGAGGACCTACATTGAATATTCACATCTGTAGTATGGAAATCAGTCTTTATGATTATTTAAAATCTCAACATGGAGGAGAAGAGGTTGGTTATATTGGTTAAGAAAACGATCAAATTTGCATAGCCCTAAAATTATTGGCAAATCGGCTAGAATCATCTAAAAAAATATCTGAGGCATTGCTTCTTCTGACACATCAAAAATATATTTTCTCGTAAACATTCAACTATTTTTTTTCTGTGCTGACGGTATTTTAATGGAAATGTTTTTAAACAACATTATGGAAGAGGGCGACTGAAAAAAAATATTATAATAAACAGTTGACCGCACGCAAAAGCAGAGATATAAAGGTAAACCGCATGCTAAATTGTCACCATTGTTTTTTTTCTTATCAATGGGAGAAGCATAGTTAAACTTAAATCATTACAAATTCCTTAAAATATTATCTTAAAAATACATGTTTCAAAGTCTGTGGCTTAGCCACTTTTAAATAATAATTCGTTATGTAATTACAATAATAATGTATACATAACCTACAAGTTAATCAAATGAAATGATGGTTTCACTGTATATCCAATTTACTAGTCGATATTAAAAAAATGTCAAATCATAAAAAAAATGTTTCATTAGTTTTACAAAGTAATAAAAGTAACAAAAAATTCGATTAGAAGTTGTTTGTTTATTTATATTATAATTTTTTATCAGAATATTAGAATGTAATTTTTTTACAATATTTAATTAAAATATTAGTATATAATATAGGGAATGAGTTTTTTTTCTTTAATAAATAAGCGTTGAATGATACTATCGGGTCTTAATCCATAGTTTATATGATGTTAGTGGTATTTAAAAGTAAGAATACACATTAAGCGGGAAATTCAGTTAACAGAGTCCCAAGTTCGAAACAATAACTAAATTCGAATATCCTAGCAATATTTTTTATTAAAATAAACCCGTTTTAACTATTTTGCACTCGTCAAGGTCTCAGTACCTAAACGTGCCTACATTCGAATCGTTTGCTATTGCTCTTTTTTTAAAAAATTCTAAATATTTATATGGATTTATAGAGATATATTATGGTTAGTATGTGAAAAATTGATTAAATCTTATGATATTTTTGGTCGCTTATCTATTGAATTCATAGTATATTTTCCAGATAAGGACAAGCATTTTCGTTTAATAAAAATGTGCATTTTTAACCAACCAAAGGGGTTATATTTTTAATTGAAAATAGACCCCAATCATTTCAAGTTAAGATATTGACGAAATCTTCATCAATATCTTTAGTTTTTTAAAAAATGGATTATTCTAAAAATAAATATAGTTATTCATGATATGCTTCATAATTTGGTGGATATTTTGGATTTTTTAACTAATCAATCTTAACTAGTCTTTATTAGACAAGTACAAAAAGTTTGTGACATGCAGGATTTATATTGTAAAAGTTATTCGAGAGAAATCAAAAACTTGGGGTCACAAATAGACCCAATCGGCACGGCAGGGTTAATCATGTATAAACAAATTCAACATTTCATGGCTACAAATTTATTTCATCGCAGTTTTATGGTAATCTAAATCTATATTTATCTAAATTAACCGATGTACCCAATGATTATTCAAAACTTTTTATATATTTTCTTTGTCGTATGAGTACAGATTACATAATATATATAGACATAACAATCGTATAATAATAATAATAGTAGTAATAATAATAACAATAATAGTGATAGTAATAATATTAATAACAATAATCTATAATAATAATAATAGTAATAATGATAATCATAAAAATAACAGTAATAATAATTATAAAACTAGTAATTAGAAGGTGATGGGATGGCAGGATATCGGGGTGAAGTGATGCGTTGGTTGTTGGATGATGGTCATGTTCACGTGCTGGAGGCCTATAGCGGCGCAGGGCTATAGGGCCACCGGGGAAAGAGTGAAATTGACACTCCTCCACTTATGTGCTTGGTGGACTGAATCGCTCCGCACTCACATGGGACTCTCTGCGTACCCCCCATTTGTAGAGGGTTTCCGCTGTCCTGCCGTGACCTGTGCGGGCACGGTTTAGAGTTACCACATTTTGCGCGGGAGATTCAAACCGCCTGGCTCCGCAGTAGGGTCGGGGAGAATGCATTGTTCATAACTTTGATTCAATTATATAAAATATTATTATAGCATTCGTTAATTAAAATTTAATAATTCTTGTGAAATTTTACCAAAAGAACTTTCTGCGTGTACATATGTACTAATTTTTATGATATTTATCAGAATTTTTCGACACATTAAACAATTAAAATGATTTACCATTGTTTGATAATTTTAAAAAGCTACCAGATATGGAATCAAATATTGATACTTTCATCAGATAAAACAAATCATTATATCTTAATCAATATTTTGAATGTGAGATTATTGTTTAAGGTCATATAGATTAATTTGGAGATACTGATATGAGCTGATTAAATTAATAATTGTATTTTGATCATTTGTTAATCCGAACGTTTTTTTTGTATTGTCATCATTACGTAATAATATCAATATAAATTTATTGTTTTGTAATATAATGTATTTATAAAACATGCATTAATGGATACATTGAAATCATTTCAATTATTCTTGTCATAATTCACAATTTGTGTCAATAATCTATGACTGCATTGCTTCCAATATTGTGAATCATTTTTTTGTCATGAAAACGAAAGGAAAGGAATAAGATTATATTTAGCTTATAATACAGTCAACCCCTCTATAGCGCTCCCTGCTATAGAGTGGCGTGTGCGACAGTCCTCCCTATAGTGCTTTCTTCTACATCATATTTTCAAAGCAAATGTTTCAAGTATGTAATATATTGCCTCTTGGTTGGCAACAAAATATATAATACGTGAGCAAACTAAAAATATATCTAAGTCATTTAAAATATGTGAATGGATAATGTTTGATGTATTGATTTCGTTCAATTTACAAAATACAAAAATTAAAAAAACCTAACCCCAAATTTTGTATTATATGGGGGAAATTTCTATAGAGTCATTCATATCTCGGCTCCACAGAAGAGTGGACTCTATTAAATATACTCATTTGATCCATATTTTATAAATAATTATAGCTTATTTATAATTTATTCTATTATTATTAACAGTATTAAGTATTTACACTATGATCAACCAGCATATTTATCACATATAGTATTTAAATCATTATTGATGACTTTATTATTAATAATTATAATATTAGCATGATAACAAATTCCGACTAATTGTCTACCTTAATGGCGTCAAATGCTGATGACAAAACCCTGACCTGATTCGTGTCTATTTATTCCAATAAATTGATATCGAATACAATTAAATTGATAATCTGCACTCGCTGTAATTAATGTGGGAATCATTTAATGTAATTTTTCTCCGCGTACGCTTGATTCCAAGTTATCGTCGATCAGATCGCGCTAAAATATGATATTTTTTACTATTTACTAGCTAGATGACCATGTGCAAATGATGTATAATTTTCATCTCGTTTCTTCATTACCTGTGTCCAATTACAACAGTTTCCCAGCAAATTTAAAATACTGTCAGATTTCATAATTACTTCTTTCCGTATGTCTTTCGTGCACGCAAGCATGACACATCGTCACGATACTCGTTTTTGCTAAGTTCTTGAAAATAATTACTCATACACTGAGGTTATATGTTCAAGAAATAATGCTGCATAAGATGAAATATACCTAAATATAATATTTTAGCTGGAAGCGGGCAGCAGAGCTTTACAGTTTAAAAATACCGTTAATAAATCAGACATAAGGAAAGTGAAATAATAATTTATATTAAATTGCTTCACGACATTATAATAAATAATGTTTTAAAATATATAGCTTCAATGTTGGTATCTGAATCACTGAAAAAAAATCAGCTTGGATTTCGACCTTCAAATCCCTCTAAAAAAGGTTCACAATTCGTTATAAAAAACACGTTGTGTGTATTTTTTATACAAAATACAATCATCCTCCTATAGCGCTCCCTGTTTGTGTGTTTTATTCTAGATTTCCATTTTCTATAAAACGTTAAACTTTTAAGATCTAATGGCATTATTGACATTTCAAAAATATGTAATACATTGCCTTGCAAAATAAAAGTCGATCCTCTTTGGTTGCCAATAAAATATAACACGCGAGCGCGAATTAACTAAAGATAGAGCAAGGTCATTAAAAACAATCTAATGCAAAAATGTTTTATGTATTCATTTTATTCAGTTTAACAAAATATAGAAATTAAAGAAACCTAATCCCAAATTTTGTATGCCCCTAGTCTTCTATAGAGCGGGTTTCTCTAGCATGGTCCTTATATCGGCGCTAGGGTTAACTGTATCGTAACTTTTAAAACCGACGCGAGAGTTATAGAATTACTTATTCCACAATTAACCACTTCCCGGTCAACCACGCATATGTGCGTAGTAAAAAGATGTACAGTTTTGGACGATCAACAAAACTGTCGCCCTCCTACATGGCTACCAGTCTTCAACTGATCTCAAAACTCTCAGGTCACAGAACTCAATAGATCCCAAGCTGTGGGATCAGGGCTTTTCAGAGAAAATGTTATGCTCAAGGCAAGTGATTTTAGAGCCCTTTCAAAATTTAAAATAAACACAGTACATAAATACCATTTAATTTTTTCTACTTGTCCTCACTTCTGTCATTGGGTTCTTTTTAAATTTCGTTCCAATTCGCCCTTCTCTATACTGTTGTCCAACATATTGACTTGCCAAGTTGTTAGGACCGCAGTAGCTGCCCCCTGTTCCCCCCTCTGATTGTAGATAATAACCCTTTATAATGGAGTTAGTTTAATCTTCCGGCGAATTCTAGTATTTGACGATGAATAGCATTAAATTGGGGATGAGAGGTGAACAACGAAACCAAATTACTCGAATCAAAGGTATCCCATCATTTACCGCAAGATAGAATTTTATAAAAGAAACAAATTAGAACATAAGCTTTTATAAACCTATTCACTGTACGATAATCCTTCAAAATATGGAATAATTTCCAAATATTCAAACAATGCAAATTAATTTATTTAAAAATATATTTGTTTAACGACTCGTAGTAAATTGTACTCGTGCATATTTAAAGATGAGGTTTAAACATCTGATCCTTTATAGATTTAAGTAATGAAGCGCAATATTTACTGTTAGTCCCTCAATGGAATATTAAACATTCCCGATGCTGGTTAATTATAATAATAACAAGGAAACCGGTTAAGTCATACATAATTTGCATTTCTTTAAATAAAAATATCTGCTTGTATAACAATAATATATTTAAATTAAGAGTATAAAATATACAAATACACACAGTATAATATTTAAGTAACATAATTCATGTATTCCGATCGTTTTGGTATTGGCAAAGTTTTTTTTAATCCGGTTAAATTATTTCAGTAAAAGATATGTGAATACACTATTTGTAAAATCATCTAAACACTGTAAGTAAACTGAAAGAGTACACTATTTTCTCAATTATTTAATTTTGACGTATTTGCATATTTCTAACACAATAACATGCAATTTCTAATTTGTCCGGTATATATTTGGAGGCTACAAATTTATTACTACTTTTTTTTGTAATGCAATCAGAAAGCATACATGATTTACTAAGATTCTAAACAATTAATGGAATGTTTACACACGAATGTTTCAGTACTAGAATAATATTTATTTTTATCAGTCATTTATTAGATAGTTTAAACCTGATTAATTTAAATTATTCATAATTTAATTAAGGTAATGAATAATCAATCTCCTTTGTAAGAATCTAGTCATTATTGTTGTGTATATTAACCATTAAAGTGTGGTATGGCGATATAAGCCAAATCTACAGAAAACGTTACCAATTTTCTTCGAATATATGCGAAACTTTCGACAAGCATGCGACAAGCATGCCCCATGTTACGTTATTTTTATCAATATTCCCGACATATTCCACATTAAATGTAAATTTTTAATATGTATAGTTTTCATAACCATGTCTGAATATTTAATAAATGTATAAAATGGTCTGTAAACTATTTGATTTTGATTGGAATGCTTGAAACTAAACATGAAATGAATTAATGGATAAAATTGCGATTTAGATTATTTAATCTTTGAAATAGGCTTAAATACCCTAATACAATGTTCTCCTTTAATAAATAAACAATTGGAAATAAAAATGTATAATTATTTATTACAATAAACATAATATGCATATATCAATCACAGATATGATAATGAATCAATACTTTTAACCTAAAAATTATATTTGCATATAAATATGTACACATATATATCTTGCCAAGTATACATGACAAATAACTTCTTTAAATATAGGACAGACATGTTGTAACTAAACAAATATAAGTATAATTTAATAAACACATATAACTGTAGCCAATTTAGAAAGAATAATTTTTATCATTATTAATTTCTTAGTAGAAAAGGGGTAACATTTTTTTTAACAAGATTTAAATTCCTATTCCATCACATTTACATTCCATAATAAGAGAGTACAGTTTATACTCTGATATTTCTTAAAAAATGCTACAAATAAAAAACACCAAAATCCGTACTGAATCTTGAAATATGGTCAAACGGTCATGCCAGAGTTGTATTTGTGATAAACGAATGTGGCAATATGTCAAGAGGCCAGATCTAGTGAAAAACCATAAAATAATCATTCAACGTGACAATGCCTGTTCTCATGTGGTCGAGTCAACGTGACAAAATTTAATGACCTCGGTTGGGATACATGCATTTACCACCATATACATATTCACCAGATCTGGCACTTACGTATTGCCATCTGCTCAGGTCGATGAAACATTTTTTGAAAGACAACAAATTCAAAATAGCGTACGACGTGGGATCGATTTTCCAAGGATTTTGATCCAAAACTATGGAAATATTATAAAAAAAGGATTCATTTTTTAAAAAATAGATGGCTGAAAGTCAAAGATAATAATGGAATTACTCTGTATTATTACATTTTAATAGACAGTTGAATTTGCGATTGAGCTTCATTGTTTAAATACGACATTAATTCTGGGTCCCCATAAAATTTTTATTTGGATAATGAATTATAAAACAGTCACAAAATACAAAGGTAGAGAAACAAAGAATAAACAAATAACTATTTTAAGATACCAATGTCAATGTAACAAGCATTCTACATAAATGAGTATGCGACCTTTAATATTTATACTCATTTCCTGATCGTTCTAGTTTAGATCTATCATATTCACATATACACATAATTGATGTATTGCAAATGCTATTACTTAAATAACATATTGAGTCGACATTTTAATTAAAATTAAAAGTTTGAAAGTACACCCAACTCTCGTTTTACACGGTTTCAAAATAACACCGTTTTAAAAAAATAAAAAATACACGATTTATTTGTTCTAACACGGTTTGTTTGAATAAATAATGAATATTGCGATATGAAAAATGTCGTAGAAAATCAAATTATTTTCCTAATAGAAGATTCAAAATGATATTAATAATAACAAATAAAATACTTTATTAGCTTCTATATAAACTATCCCTTTTTTTAAACGGATTTTGCTGGAAAGTATCCACCGTGTAAAACGAGAGTTGGGTGTATATGGAATTAATTGAGCAATGTTATTATTGCTACAATATAATAATTTCAGATCAGAGATATAACTAAATGAATTAAAATAAAAATTCTGTCTGTACAGAATTTATTTTTTAGGCAAAAACACAGTAAATAATATATGTAAAAAAATGAGTGCTTTGTAAATATTAACCATACATACGTTCATGTGATTATGATCTTTAAAATACATGAAATAAAATTTTAATTTAACAAATCTAAAAAGCTTTATTGAAAAAATTGAAAAAATGTTCACATTCTTTCAATAAATGGTATATTTTGTAAATTAGTTAAAATATATATTTAAAAACAGTCTATGTAAGTTTCGGCATAAAAAGTGGATTTTTTTTTAATCTGAAGGGTAAGTTTTTTTTATAAAATACTAAAAGAAATTGTTGTGAAAGCATATTTCAATATCAATAATATAGCAATTGGTAAATGAGCATCTCATGTTACATAAATACATAAAACTATATTTATATAATCAAAATGATTTTATTGAGGTTCACATATTTATATATAGTATAAATATATTTAGAGATGATTATTAGAAAATTTTAAACAAAAATGATGAAAAGAAATAGTTATTAAACTGCTATCATTTTCCAAGTATTTTGTTCATCTGTTTATTCTGCCGATTAATTGTCATATCTGCGCCTTCGACTTTGTCATGAATATTGTCGATCAAATCGTTTTGAGACTCGATCTCATCGCCGAGATTAATAGCGAGACCTTTCAATCTGGTTATTGATGTAACCATTTCATCGAGATTTGCTTCGAGCAGCTCGTTCATTTTCTTACTTCCCGACGACTGATTTGCAAAAGTTTCACGTTGTGCACTCGATTCGGGGTTTCTCAGACGAGTCGAAGGATGATCGTCGTAGAGATTTCTATCAGAACGATGCTCCATTGGGGTAGTCGCAGAACTTTCAGGTTTGTTATCGGTAGAAATTTTAGGCAAATTTTCATTTTTTCCAGAGATATAATTTTTGAGACTGCTGAAAACGGACTTGATACCGTTGATATGCTTTTGACTGAAACGCAAGTTGGCGTTGATCTCGTCGAGACGTTTGCTAGAATTCTCGAGTTGTTCGCGTTGGCGCAGCAGCTCCTCGGCCGTGGCGATACCAATGCGTTCCGAGTCGCGCAGCACCGACACTGAGCGCGCGGACGAGTCTAGCGTGCGCTGCTCCACGGCCAAGCGCCTGTCCTCCAGCGCCTGTCGTTGCGACTCGACGGCTTCCAGTGCGCTCTGCGCCCCCTGGCCGCCCCGGGCGCCTTGCCCACCCCGCGCACCTCGCAGGAACGTCGCGTCGTCCACATCGCCCTCGGCCTCCTCGTCGAACAGCCCTCCTGAGCTAATGTAGCGATGACCCGACATGACTATGCTTTCCGCTCGCACTAGCTGTCACTGCTCGTTGGCCCGAGCAGACAAGGCGCCGAGCATGACTCCGATCTGGCCGTCACTCGTGTGGTTTAGACCTACGCATCACCACTCCGGGCGTTGACAGTTGTCGCGATGATGTCCAATAAAGGTATTAGCCGATATCACAAATTACTTACGAATAATCATTACAACTGAATACTTATTTTGTAAAATTAACTTAACCTATATGAGACGACATAATATTGACACTAAAAACAATTTATTAATTTTTTAATATCGTTTGATGTCAGTGGTCACCGGAATTCAAAATTTGATTTTTTTATAATAGTATACTAGTACTTCATACAGCAAAACCATATGTTTATCAAATTTAAATCATGTCTAAAAACCATCCACACATTAAAAGTATTAATAAATTAAAACCAACCTCACTTTTTAAGTGTTTCAAGACACAACTAAGAAAAAAAAATGATGTATAATAATCTCCGAATTATGTATACATTATTAACTCAGTGTGTGTAATCTCTTTATTAAAATGTTAAAATATTCAAATGTTTTTTTTAATTTCTATTTGCAGTTTGCGGGGAAACTGAGGATCAAAATCGTCTACGTTTTCAAGTAGAATTAGAATTCGTGCAATGTCTAGCCAACCCTAATTATCTACATTGTGAGTATAATATGTTATACCTTATCAATAGAATACACATTTCTAACAACAGTAAAATGTATCTATATTTTTATGCATTATTTTTACAGTTCTCGCTCAACGTGGCTATTTTAAAGATCAAACTTTTATAAACTATTTAAAATATCTCCTATATTGGAAAGAGCCAGAATTCGCACGATATTTAAAATATCCAATGTGTCTCTATTTTCTTGATCTACTGCAATATGAACACTTCAGAAGAGAGGCTGTAAACGCACAGTGTTGCAAATTTATCGATGATCAAGCTATCCTACTCTGGCAGCACTATACCCGCCGAAGAAATCGTATGTTCACAATGAACAACGGAACCATTCAGATGAATCCAGAGAACGCTACTCAGCCCCCAACTAATGCCGGTGTAGTCACTAATAATAATAACGTCAATAATGTCGCACAGATCACAAGCAACAATGTACAAAGTAATAATACTCCTGTCGCTCAGAGTAACGGTTTAAGCTCAAACAACTCGGCTATTAGCCAGAAAGTTCCATAATTTATTTCTACATTAAAATGATAAAATTCAAATTTTAAATTGCGATAAATAGGATTATTAATTGTTAAAAAAATAATAATTAATAATGAAAAAGTGATCTGTTATATATTTATATGTATATACAAATCAAATATTTCGTCCCATGATAAAATTAAAAATGAGACGGTCGCTGATTGAGTGGAATATAAATCTTTATATCACCAAATAAGAAATATAATTGAAAAGATTTCTCTCATCACGACGAAACCAAATTATCATGAAATGCATTAAGCGTGGATGTCAAGAGATCACAATATCAAACAATGCCCAGGAACCCTTCCTTTTGCAAATTAAAATTTTATAATAAATTTGTATAATTTCAATGTTTTATTTTTAAATTTAATTAAACAATTTTTTTTATTATTGATACTATAATTCTCTTGAATATGAGATTGTAAACTGCAAAAAATTTAAATAAATATACATTCTATTGATTTTGTAGTGTTTCATTTTAATATAAACTAAATTTTCATTTCATCGTATTATTTTATTACAAGTATTAATAATGTGAAATGAGTCCCGATACAATAAACCTAGTTTATCAAAGGAGTTTGGTGCATTTTAGTCATTAACTGATGATGTCTTTTGGGTCACAAAAAATATTTAGCCTTAAGCACGACCGCTAAAATTGCTCTCAGAATTTGCTTTACTGCTGATTGAGCCGTGGTTCAGTGAGTACAGGTGCTGCTGTCAGGTAGATTACAATATTGTGTGTTCAAGAATTTGTTAACAGCCGAGACTTCGTTTCTCCATTTGCTAGGACATAGATGTCATTCATGTATTCTGCCAGATAACCGGTAGAATTTTGAGATAAGTTCTCAGCTATTCAGATAACCTTATATTAATATAATGTAAACAGTAAGCTAATGTATTATTTTTTTAAATACATTTTAATTAGCTGAGAGACAGTTGTCCATATATATTATGTACATTGAGTAAAATTTTATTTTATTGTCAAACTAAACAAACACTCAGCGAATGAGTGTCGCTGACAAATGAGGGATGATGATGATGACTAACAAGTAGCGAAAAATAGTATTGTTTTTTTCTCAATTAAAATACATTTGTATGATTAATATTTTGTATAAATTATCAATTGGGTTTTCATTATTACCTTTTTTAAACGATTTTCTATACTACAATGTTGTTTTTTAAATTTAGGGAACCAATCTCTAATTTTTCTATGAATTCCACCTCTTGCAGGATTTTGTGGAATATATCTACCGTGTAAAAAAAGAGTTGATTGTATATTATATTTGTAATGTATTTACAAACGCATATTTTAAGTTATTTAAACTTTTCCACTCTATGGGCCAGACGTATTGGCCCGAAAGAATTTTTAGCAAATAACTTAAATCAAGTTTTTTATTTAATTTAAAAAATAATGTTTTTTTTTAATTGGATATCAGATTAAACTATTTAATTAATACTTTTTTACACAAATACAAAAAGTTTGAGACATGTGGGTTTATATTAAAAGAGTCATTCGGGAAAAATCACAAACTTGGGGGACCCAATAGCAAGGAACGGCTAGGTTAAACAGAAAATTGTATAACATTATTCAGTTATTTTTTTTATGATCTTCCTCCATAGAATAGGCAGTTTTTAATACCTTTTTCATTAAATTCTGGCAGTTTTTTATTATGATTTTGGACTTTTTTATAGTTTTTTTTCCTTTGGATTGGTGTAAAAGATCCACTACTCTTCTCTAGTAACAATTCTTCTAATAAACGGATCAGTTTTATATCTGGATAGTAAAGGCAAATAAAATGTTAAGACCTCCACTGTTGACCATGGACAAACGAGGTCTTGTAACAATTCCTTGGTCATAATCGATTTTAAGAAGTCTCCCTGATTTTGGTTTGTCTTTACATCCACTTTCAAAAGTTTTGAGCCATTGAAACCATCTATAGACTGTCATGGATTCAAGATGTACCCATAAATATCGCAGATAGTTCGGGGAGCTTCATTTGGTTTCAATACTTTAACAAATAAAAACAGAATTAAATACCACATACATATGTGTCTCTCCAATCTCTGGCCGATGAATTTTATACTACGGACCAAAAAATATTAAATGTTAAAAAAGAAAGAATACTAACAGCTTTATAACGATACCGCGACATGTTAACTGAACGACAACGTGTGACAAACTGTCATTTCTTTCCGCTTTACCTAATATAATACATACTTTTGAATTTATGAGCGGAAAAAAACCTGACTCATTTATCTCAATTTTCTGTCAAAGTATTGTTCCCAACCTTTCATATCTAGTAATAAAGCTCTCATTAAATAAGCACTTCTTGAAAAATCTCTACCATCAACAAAGGACTTGAATGCAAGTTTACATTTAATAAAGTCAGTATCTTCCTCTTTGAACAGTGTTATCTTCTAAGTCAGTTTACATAGCCAAACGAATTTTAATCCAATTGGTGTTATGATACTTTAAGTTCTGCTGATATATCTAACTGTAATGCCATTAAGGGCTATAGTTTGAATCAGCTATACATACATTTTTGCAATCTATTCTCAGTTGATGTCTTTTAGACTAGTAAATATTTTATCCATCTTTTAACTGAGGTAACCGGACCATTTGTACATCCAATATGTCTGCAGAAAATCGTAAAATTCTTGTCCTGCGGTACCTCATTGTATGCCCTAATATATTCTAAAAAGTAAAATATAAACCCTTTCCACACTGTCTACTTTATTCGAATCTATGAGTTACTTATTTTTTTTACAAATGTATTAAAATATATATTCATTGGGAAAACGAATAAGAAGCATTTATAGGGTTTGATCTAATATTCGATTAAAAAAAAAGACATTATTTTTTTAATGAAATAAAAAAACTCGGTTCAAGTTGTTTGTTTGTTTCTCGGTTCAAGTTGTTAACAAATCTACAATTAATTTCTTCGACATACCAATTGATCATTTGCGATGCTAGACTCAACGCATTATTTTTTGCACTTTTTTTATTTGTCAAGCGGTATTAATCAGGGCTTATTTTTAGAGTAATCGGTATATCATACTCTATTACTTTAAAAGTGCGCTAAAGCACCTCTCATGTTCGCGGAGAAAGTACTTTACTACCTCAACAATTGTAAAATATTAATTTAAGGCAGGAAATTATCTTTTCTCACTTCCTTCCATGAACCATCCCGAGAGATAGCAATACACATTATTTTTAGCGATTGGTTTTAACATAAATGTTCTATTAACACATTTATGGTGGGATCCCATACACATCTATGCGTGATTAATTGATCTAAAACAGAATGGCACGGCAAAGATTATCTGATGAGAACTACCATTCAATTATATTGAACTTCAATCAGTCATCAACCTCGCAACAATCATTGTCTCGCAGAACACTTTGTTTAGAGTCACGGATATGGAATTTTAAATGAAATATTCGTTGACCGATATATGGATTATTATTAAACAAATGATAAATAAATTGTATTCAAAAGTTTCCATTACTATGTATGTCCTCGTTAGTGTCAATGTGGATGTGAAAATATAAAGTTATATGAATAACCTACATAGAAAAGGCAACGTTTTTAAAACATTTATAATACTTTCTATATAACTGCATATTTTTAAAACTGAGCGACTATAATAAATATTTTTACAATGACGAACACCTTCCAGTTTTAAACCGAATTGAATACTACGTCTTCCGCAAGAGTTCTTAAACTGTTGTTTACAAATTATTTATTTTTAATGCAACACTTTGAGAATAGTCGAACATACTCTTAAAAATATTATATTCCGGTTGATGTTTAGCATAAACGAAAAAATATTACACATTGCCAAATTAAGGTTTTAATTAATAGCAAAATTTGCGGAATGGACGCGATCATTTCGACGATAATTTCTTTAAATTTTAAATAAAATAATCATCAAATTACATTGTGCATATGCCGTGAACAATGCTGCAAAAATTCAAATATATAAAATGCGAATCATTATAAATTTGTTCCAAACGTATTTATTTCAATGACTGGACTATTTCATAAATTTAAAATTTAAATTATTTTTTAAACATATACGCACAACAACTGGATCGGTGATAAGCGCCGCTCAGTTTGAGAAGATCTGATACACAGAAGAGTGGCCTTGATCGTGAACTCAAATCATTATTATTCAGTAAGAGGGTCTCGCCGAGTAAGGTCGTGTGCTAAAGACCCACTGCACTTCTCAAAAAAACAACATTCAATTAAATTAATTAATAATACTATAGTATTAACGATTAATCTCAGTGAAGGTGTTGTGATTTATATGAAATATAAACATCTTACAAAATAAGGTAAATATATGTACATTTTACATACAATAAATAATCATGAACATGTATTGAAATTTCATTAAAGATGTAGAAATTTAATAAACATATAAAAAATAAACCACGAAACCATAATTTACAGTTTCTCGTTATACTGGTTTTGGTTCATCCGTCAGATAAAATCAATACATTGATGAAAAAAGATATTTACAACGTGTTAATCGCTGACTCATTCATGTACTTCAATTGTAATGAACTAATTGTCAATCATCAAGTTCCATACGTTTTATTTTACAATATTTTTTTATATAAAATTTTCAAAATATGTATTATCAACAATAGTCAAATAATAAATACAACCCTAATTAGCTTAAAGTATATTCTATATCTTTAATGTTTCTCAATTATATGATTTTATTATCATAGTGATAATTTTCATTCATATCCATTTTAACAACAATGTGAATATATTTATCAAAATATATATAGTTCAATGATTCGTATGAAGATTCCTGAACATATTTTTAATTTGCACACAGGATGTGTGCATTGTGAAAAGAGGTTACCGGTTCGAGGTCACACGTGACCTTTGTCAATACCATTTTTGTTTCACCATACAAGTAGTATAGTCATTCTGGCATCAATATTGTTCCATCAAAATATAAATTAACCTTTAAAACAACTCGATTAATTTTAAAGTAACATTAAGTCGTTTTGAAATATTGTTAGAACACGCTTTTAATAGTTATGACTTATTAAAATAAATGGACGCACTTGTCTTATGTGTCAAAAAGATGTAGTGGGTCTACTGACCCTAAGTTTCTATTCTCACACTTTGTTTTTAGAAAAAAAGTTAACCTGAGATGTTTCACTGCCCATTAATTGAGACTTATTGTACATACGCACAATGTCATTAATAATAAATAACGATCGTAACAAATTAAGTATTATTTTAATGGAACGAATTACATACATACAATGAGTTTTAGATTTAATTAATGTTTTTTGCATATTATTATAAACATATTTGCTAATAGTATTTTAATATATGAGCATTTAGACAAAATCTCTAGACATCAACGCGCGGTAAAAACACAAACCCGTTAATTTTTCATGTAAATGAAAAATGACATATTTTTATAATTGATTATTCTAATCATGTATTTTTACCCATTTTAGATAGTCATGGCATTGAGGTTTCTGAAAACTTACGTCATCTTCTTTATCATAACGTTCGCAATTTCGGAATGCATTGGCAGAAGTATAAAAAAAGTGAATAGCCCGCAGAACAAATTAGGAAAAAATCAATTAGACAGACTACTAGTTCTTCAAAAACGCGAAACGACTCCAGTGAACTTCTCGAGGCTAGTCGCCATGAGAGTCATCTACGGCTTGGCGAGCATGATGGGGCTGAGAGACCGTATCGGAGGCGTCTTGAACGGCGCCTTCGTCCCACCCGGAGCCGACGACGACGATTACGGCTTCGATCTGGACGACGACGACGACGACGACGTGGATGTCGGCGGATTCTTCGATATATAAGCACAATTAAATTTACAACGGCGAAAAGATTCGCCATCGAGCAGACTGACTCGTCCGATTTAATTATAAATTCGACATAAGTTCTATACAAGTGTGACAACGAAATCATAACAAATCTACAACACCACGACTGAAAATTATTTAAAACGTTCAGATTTGTCATCACAATTTTGGATGCCATATCAAATTGTCACACAACGATAACGAAACAGTATATTTTAATTAGATTTAAAACGATCACTGTAAAAACTGAGTACCTCATAAATTAAGTTAATTTATTTATTTATTCTTAGATGTAATTATTTATATTAAAATATAAAAAATACTGTAAAATGTTTTATAAACATATACATATAAATTTTCAGTTGTTTCATTTCCTTTCATCAGCTTCCACGTATATTTGCATGTCAAAATATAATCATACATTGATTGAAATATTTAAAAAAATGTTATTAGAAATCTATAATTGCGCTATAAATTTTGGATCCACGTGCAATTTTGGACCATTATGCAATTGCATTTTAAATATAATGATGGTAGATATTTTCACATATAACAAATTAAGAATAAAACTAATTTAACCTCACAAATAAATTCTTCGTACTATTTTTTTCTTATTAACGTTGTTATGTTGATATTGAAGTAACATGAAATAATTCACAATCTAATTTTATTCTGAGAAAACATTCGATACTGATATCTTAATTATAATATGTCAAGTAAAACAAAATTAATCAACCTTCGCAGGATTACCGATCGAAATTTAGATTTCGTAGGATTACCGATCGAAATTTAGATTTCGTAGGATTACCGATAGAAATTTAGAGAGAGACCACTTATTGTCATATTACCGTTGAATACTATATGTCATTCGATAACTGTAATTAATACCACATTACCAAAATATTTTTTTCTTTTATATTATTAGAAAGCATTGCTAAATCTAGAATCTATTAATAAAATAATAATTATGCATTGAGTGCAACACTGAATATAACGATACTTAATCAATATTGTCATGACAGATTATTTAATATTTTTTTTAAACTTTATTATTTAAACTTAATAATAATATATCATTATACTTAATATTGGGGCTAACCAACTGTTTATTAAAATTTATTCATGCAATTTCCATTATTATCTTTGACTTTCTGGCGTCTATTTATTAAATCGTAAATCCCTCTTTTATAATATTTCCGTGGTTTTGAATAAAAATACATGGAAAGGTCCGATTCTACAACTTTCGATGTTTTAAATATTTTGTCTTTCAAAAATTTTCCATCGATCGGAACAGATGTTATCCAAAAGTGCCAGATTTGGAGAATATGGTGGATGTAACCGAGGATCCAAAAGTCGATACATTTTTGACACATCAGTCACATGAGGACGGGCGTTGTCGTGTTGACTTACTAACAACTTTTTCGATCACAAATACAATTCTGCCGGGATAGTTTGACCATATTTCAACAATTCAAAATAAATTATGCCTTTTGCAGTCCGCCTTTCGGTGATGGAATTATTGGGTTACCCACTGTTTTTTATTCGTAATATTCGAGCAAAAAAGTCGTCTTCCATTTTCAGTAATGAAATCTCGAAGAAGCAGGCGGTATTAACCTTTTTTGACAATAAACTGCATATATTGAGACGTTTCGTCTTGTTGCGGTCGGATAAATCATGTAGGACCCAAACACTAACTTTGTATTTTTGGTATATTTTTAGAGATATCTGAGTAGTAGACTAAGATACGCCGATCTTCGGCATTTGACTACACCGTCCTCTTCCAGGTTCATTTCCCAGATCCATGTTTCCAGAATCATTTTTTTTTATACCAACGTTGGCATTTCCTGACATCCGATATGTCACCACAAATAGCACAAATGTTTCTCATGGCTTCACTAACTTTTTTTCACGTGAGACTGCATCAGCATGCAACTCTGCAAATATTGTTCTAACGGACAATTTCTCCCATTATCGCTAGACTAAGGAAAACGGACTATTAAAAAGTTAACATAAATCTTTTCAGGATGGTCAACTGATGATGATTGTTTTTGAAATTGCGTTTCGACAATGCGACATTGATTCTGGTTCGATGAGCCGAAGTGAATTAATAATATTATCCGATTAAATTGTTTATTTTTTTATACAGTCAGCCCTCCTATAACGTTTCATCTCAATCACTATTTTCTACAAAATGCCTTGTCAACCAAAGAGCATTGACCTTTACGCTGGGCAATGTATTATATATTTACGAAATATGTAATTTGACCTCGAAAATATTAGCATTTTGTAGAAAGAAGCAATTTAGAGGAAACGTTCTAGGAGGGCTGACTGTAAATGCTATTTCTAGAATTGACTACATCTTACCCACCATTAAATGATATTTTTTTATCACTTTAAATGCATAGCAATTTGACCTTAAATGAATATATATATTGATTAATATATAAATTAAAGTAACATACATAATTCTGTTTTATTATTCTCTGTATATTATTATAAAATTATTTTATATTAAGTCCTGGTCTCGTTTGTAAGCAATTTATTCTTTTAAAAAATAAATTCATCTCAAATTAGCTACTTTGGAAAACGTATAACCGTTGCATAAAATCAATTGTTGAATGATACAATTTAAAATTCTTATTTTATACGATAAAAATAATCTTATTGATATATATCAATTAAATTAAAATGTTGTGAAGTAAATATATTTTTTTTATGTTAAAAAATATCGTATATAAATATTAGGCGATGCATAATTCTGTAATATAATAAAATATAATTTTAAATATGAATATATATAAACTCCTGCATTCCATTTTTAATATAAAGATTTTTTACTTAAAAAAAACATTATATTATAAAGCCATGGGCGGTTCGTCCTTATGGCCCACCGGTGCAATGTTCTCCTTATAAAAAATAATAATTAGCTGAAATATGCGAACAGAACCGTATTCGTATGTGTTTGGCCATTCTTGTACCCGCTCTGGCCACATGGTCGCTAGCTTTAACGCGAACGAGTGTTGTTGCTTATCAGTCAATGGAGGTTAAGAAAAAATTGCTGTATTACCGTATACAGAAGGTCGCTTTTTGTTTGCTGCGTAAAGCTCGTTTTGGGGCAGGTGTATATTTTCCCCGCTGGTGTATATTTTCTACTCGATTCCAAAAAAAACGACACTATCGACTATATTTCTCTTTTCTGAAATTTGAAACTTCAACTCATTGATAAAAATCTTTTAAAGTTCAAGAGTTCAATAAAAATTGATAATTCTTATTATTTTCTTGGTTGGACCTCAATGTATTAAAACATATATACAATTCATTTTTTTTTAAAGGGGGAGGGCACTTTAACCTCATCATGCCCCACCTGTTTTTAAAATCACAAGCTACACCTGTACAAACCTATCCCAATCATGCTGACATATCTGGAAAATATCACAATCTTAGATTCCCAAAAACCTTTTTTGGGCAACTATCCATAGGAAAAGTCAAGATATTCCTTTTACCTAAATCAATAACAATATTAATAAATATAACATCTAATGTGATCTGCGATGAAAATAAAAAGATGCCTAGTTCTACACTCCTGTATACATGAACCCTAAAGATAAAGCTGTTAATATGCAACAGAATATATTTATTTTTTGCTAAAAAAAACTATTATTTTAAATATTCAATTATTGTTTACATCTACCACCCAAAATCATGAACATGATTGAGCACATAATGTCCATCATGACTACACCATCACCATACTTTGCATAAATATTTGAGAATCATGTGTGACCCATATTCTCTACTATTATTAGCCCACTTAGCGCGAAATACAATAAATGCGGTGTGTAAAATATAATAAATGCAAAATACAATTTATTTTCTAAAAAAAATATATATGCATATTTAAAAAAATAAGCCGTGTCCAAATATTTGTAAGATTTCACACGAAAATCATTTAATTTAATTTAATATGCTTTATTATTTATAAAATCATAATGTCATGAAAGTTTTCATATTATAATCAATATATTGATACATCCATTCTATTCTATAATAAAAATAATAAACAATTGATATCATATCCATTTGTTAACATAATTTGAATAACAAAAAATTGGATTGGTTTATATTTTTTATTACAGTTGTTTGGCAAGGTTTAAACTTTCTAGCTAATCAGAAAATAATGTATATCTAACTGGAATAACGCGTAAACCATTAAGGTCTCGCGATCTTAATATGCTGTAACAATGACTACACTACACTCCGATGAATTCATAATATACAATCACCAATTTCATGCCAGTTTATAATTTAATATAGAGACGTAAAAGCAGATACTAATACATTCCATCGTGATAATTTGAAATTTATCAAACCTTTACGATTGAAAGTGCGTGATACATTTTTTAATAAAAAAAAATACGCACGAAAGTTGAAATTACAGTAAAATCACTATGGTATGAGGTCAAATTCGGCCCAGTGTCTTTTTAACAATACATTTTTATGTCTTCCCAGGAGTATATACATACACAAATGACTTGAGACGTGAATTTGATGCAAACAAAGGAACCAAAATATAATTGGCAATTGTGGCTAAACACATGCATGTTTAAGTTTGTTTAAAAATCGCATTTAAACCAAGCTGCATTGTCAACTCAAATCTATGTAAACATTGTTTTTTTTATTATTATACTTTATAAACAAAAATTATTATGATATAATGTATTATATTAATTGCGTTTACAGAAATGCAAATGTAAATAAGTGCATTACACCTTGTGCGATTATCGAATACTTTCTAGTGAATGATGCGAAAAAATCGTAAGAAAGCACGATTCGAAATGAATGAATGTCACATACTGACATTGGAGAAATTGTGTCAAACAGTTAAATGCAAATTGTCAATAGATGTTCACGGGCTGGCAAATCGTATAACCAAGTGACAACTTATATCTATGTTACCATTGTAAATCGCAGTTATTCGCTTAAAAATCGGAATGCGTAAGATTAATTATACAGTTGGGAAAATTGTTAAAATCTTTGAAGTACACGATATAATTTAGTTATTTTTTTAAAAGTGACAATACTGATATTGGAAATAATATCCCTATCACTATTTCTTTGAAAACACGGATCACATTAATATAATTCTAACCGTTCCACGATGTTTTCTTCATCGACTTTCCTTGTAAATTTGAACGAAGACGATCTACTTGTTCTTGTTTTTTTTTTCATTCGTTTGTCAATTTTTGGCGAACTGGAATAATTCTGGAGCTCTCAATCTGGTCTAGTTAAGAATGTTGCAGAGCTACGACAGCTTCTTACTTCCCAATTACAGTTTTCCCTTCACATTTTCCTCTATGATGGTCTGTAGAAGGCGATAATTTGGATTACGAATGATGTGTCCGCAGTAATAAATTTTAGAATTTATCGGTGTCCAGAAGCTAGGAAGAATTTAGGCTGTATTCCTGACGCGTTTTGTCCATGGAAACATCTTCATTCTTCGGCAACACCACATTGCAAACGCTTCAAGCCGGTTATTAGAGATTTATTATCTAAGATATCAAGTTCCTCTATTCATTTCTAATTCATTATAAACAATTTGATTTTTTAAGACCTTCCTTGTACCGGAATATTAGTAATAACTGACTGAAATAATTTGAAATATGGCGTTGCCGTATGTTGAAGTTTGCATGGACGGAACGCGTCAAAAACACAACCTAACTTCTTTACATGGAGCGGGATCTTCTGTACACCATAAAATGTGTAAAATTGAGTACTCCAGACACATCATTTGTAATTCAAAGTATCGCCTTATGCAGACCATCACGGATGAAAATTGTGTGCAGTAGCGAGCCGATAGTATCCAGCGCCTGTGTGCAGAACTTCAATTAGCGCCCCTGTACGTCTGGTGTGCTTTAAAAGACGAACTGCGACCAATCACTTATATACTCTACTTTAATAAACGCATTGATAATTCATTTTTTTGCTTAATTTACTGTGTGCGCCGCACAATCTGGCCATATGGACGGCGCGCCTTTAAGTGGGAGGAAACAGTGGGTCCAGAATTGTTCCAGCTCGCTAAAGAAAAACTAATGTACGGGAAAGAGAGGGGGAAGAATAGTATTTAAAAATTAAATAAAAATTAAAAGTTCGGATTATATGTTTTTCGGTTATCCGTGCGATAGTCATTAGCCCGAATAATGGTGAGTTTTCTGTATTGATATAGAATATGATAAACAAAATAATCGACAAAACGATTTTCATAACATCTGCAAAAAAAAGCATTAAATATGAATCTTGTCAATGATAATTGTAAGTGAAAAAAATATAATTTATCACTCAGAATAGTATATTTAATTGGAATAATAAAAATTATACGACTGTTGTTAATTAAAAAAAAAAACGGTAAGATCTCCATTTGTTCTTCCATTCAAAATAAATAAAGGGTTCTCATACTAAAACAACGATAAGCATTCAAAATATAAAAAATAGTATTATCGCACGGTGCTAGATCTAAGTACCTTTGCGTGCGCCAAATATATTATGATTCATTGTTTTTCACAAATATTGTGTCGAAAAATTAGGCCATAGCAAATCGTACGGTCGACCCGGTTATAAAACTGTGCACAGACCGAAACTTGCAAACTTATAAAAAATTGCATCATACGTATTGGAGATAAGCGTTTATTTACTAGGCAAAAATAATTAGAGTATAAAAATATATTTAATTAAAAAATATATAAATTGTCGGTAGAAAGAAGACTTTTTAGTTTTAACTTACTACTTAATAGCTTAAATATTTAATAAAATGACAAATAAGTGTCGTTTGAATTTTTAGAATCATGGTTGAACTGGATCGAGAAAATTCCATTGAATTGCATGAAATTTTTTGGGCATTTTTGTGGCCACAACTTATACAATCTAGTATAACCATTTCTTTAAAAAAATATTGCAAATGATAATGGTTTATTATGACCATTCATGCATAATTGATTGTTGGAATTACTACAAAATTGGTGGTAATTAATGGGAGAACAATTTGTACGAGCAAAAACATTTTATCAATTTGAAATTGTAATTTGATAATTATCAGAGCAAAATGGATACTCACGCTGGGCGAACATGCCCCTGAATAACGGTAGATTGGCGGACTGCTCAATATGCGAATGGGTCGGACCTTTTCCGCAATCGAAGATGGCGTGGTCACGTAATTCCTTAGCGGACATAACGTTAAAGGGAAAGTTTATCAAACCTACATAGTATGTGAAGGACGAATAATATTTTAAAATGCCCGATGTAATTAACACGGTCATTTAATTTCGTGAGGTATGAAATCTTTTTTGATTACCAAGGATGACAAAGGTTTCTTCCACCACGACTCTTAAAATATATAACCATATGTCCCAAATATAATTAATTAAATAGCATTTCTCACTAGATTCTAAGATCTGTCTTAACAATTGTTGAGCCGCTTCATCATTTTCTTATGATGTTTATAGGTAATCACTTCAATAAGTATTCGATGGATAAACCTTCAATATATATTTGAACAATGCAGTGGACTCCAAATTATAGAAACTAAAATTGTTGAAAATGAATTAGAAGTGAATAGAAGAATTTGATATCTTAAATAATAAATTTCTAATAACCGGCAGGAAGCATTTGAAATGTGGAGATGCCAAAGAATGTTGAAGATTCCATGGATAAAAGACGTCAAGAATACAATCGTACTTCAATTTGTTCACAAGGAGTGGAGAAAAATCCGAGAATTTGATTACCTTTAACATATCATTCGTGGACCAAAGTATCGCTTTCATCATGGCCTGTTAATATACGAGTATATTGGGCTCTACCATTTTACTCTTCGTCTGAGCAGTGGCGCGCCAACAGTGTCTGCCGTCTGTGTGTAGAACATTAATTGTAGCCTCTGTACCCCCTCCCCCTTTACAATAAAACATATTTTATGAAAAAGAATTAAGAAATTTTAATGACTTCATATTTAATATTTTTCAGTTGTTACCTTCTTGGCGCTAATCGGCGACCCTTATTCTTCCGGCGCATGTGTGCGTCGCACAATCTGGCCGTATGGATGGCGCGCCCCTGGGTCTGAGTTTTGCAAAACTTTGCTCAAATTATTATATATAAAAAAAATAAATGAAGAATAATGAACCTAGTGAACCAGACACAGAAACGGAGAAGTCGTTATTGGGTTTTATAAATAAAATTAAAGGAGAGAAAAAAAAAGTTAAGATGAGAACCTCGCTTTTTAAAGGTTGTTAAGAAGTTTAAGTTTTTAAATTATTTGAAATAGTTGGAAATAATTTTAACTAAGTTGGAAAAAGAGATCTGAATTGTTATTTTTGTGTTATCTTCTTTTCTTTTTTTTAGGGAAGTAGTAAAGTTTTGGGTAGTGTAATTCTATGAATGGATTGGGAGTATATGAGGTCAAAGAGGAAGAAAATGCATGGGATTATATTTATAAATTTGTGAAGGTTATCGTAAACGGGAGTGGCATATTTTTTTGATTAAGGATAGGGATATTAAGGTCTTTGTGTATGTCTGTGTTTCACGTAGTGTTTGTTGTATTTATTATTCTATGATATTTATTTATATGAATATCGCCTTTTACAAACCATCATGGAAGGTAAACGATGGTTAAGAAAAAATAAGTTGTCGTGGCTCCGCAACATTCAAACAAAAATCGACAATTATTTGGAGAAAAAACGAAAACAAGTAGATTGCTTACGTTCGAAATCGGACAAGGTACCTGAAGAATAACAAGAATGGCAGATTTTCAGAATTGCAATCTGGTGGAAGTAGTTCTCCCATCACCCAACACTATGTCGTTAATTCAATCGATGGGCCAAAGAGTTATATAAAAATGTTATCCTTGTTTTATCAATAACAACTTATTGATTAACAGACGGCGAAAAGAATGAATCAATTGTGTGATTTTGGAAAACAAAATAAAAAACCATGGATTGACATGTAAATGACAACGCTATTGGCAATAGAAGCGTATATTGATGTTTTTTTTTGTTTTTGCAATTGCGCACAATAAAGATCATTGATTATTTATAATATCTTTTAATAGAATTTTTTAGACAAATACAAAAGGTTTGTTACATGTAGGATTTATATTAAAATAGTTATTCGAGAAAAATCAAAATCTTGTGATCCCCAAAACCACGGCCACTTTTTTTATTGGTATTTTTAGAAGAGCTAGAACTTTGCTCTTTATAGCTGTCATTTATCAATCTGTTGTCTAGAAACGCATCCTCAGAGCTAAACGAAGCCTTACTATATGTAATGTGAACATGGACAAATTCCTCAGATTTTTATTCATATTTTCTCTACATCATATTATTTTTACAGGATATAAAACTTTAATAAATATTTAATCAAAACTAATTGATTTCATAAATAAATTTTATTACATATTTTTGCGGATATGTCAGAACAATAATTATAAATGTTGCACAAATTATCCATGCATATATTCGATCGGTCGAGGTAAATACATTCACATATTTTTTTTATTGTATCACAATTATCTACATTAAATCTTTAAAAGATAACAAACAAAAATCATTCATTTAGTCAGAATTTATTGCAATAGAAATATCATTTGAATTAGAATTAAATGAATTATCTATTAAACTGTCTTCTTCTTCATTATTATCTTCAACATTCTTATCATTACAACCTTTCATTTTCCTAATTATATCACCCCACAAAAGTGTATTTTTACATCTAGGACATTTTCCTTCAATTGGTATATATTCCCCAATTTCTAAAAATAAATCAGCTAAGCATATCATATGGCAAATTAAATCACAAGTAATATACAGACATGAAATAATGCAATCGAAACTAGAAAATAGTTTTGCACATATAACACACCGGTCATTATCTATAATAGGAGATATACAATAATATTCATCTTGATTACATTGTAAAGGCTTTTTTTCATTGAGTCTAGAAAAAGTTGGCGCTTGTGTTCTAGATTCAATATTAAAATGATTAATTCCTTGGGAGTTGGAAATTTTTTTACTCTTAATTGCCCCGCGACATATTGGCATATGTAATGGTGGAATTTTATGAAACTGAAAAAAAAATATTAAAAGCATGTTTATAATTAAAATGACATATTATTCATTATACTAAAAACAATTTTGTTTAATCTTACATAAAAATTGTTTTCACTGCTTTCCAGCCATCTAATTGTCAAAGGCAGTCGATTCCATGGACCAACATTAAGCATCTCCGAGAGTATTCTTAGTCTATATTGTAATGGAGACTCCTTTCTCGTTTCTCGTTTCTTTTGAGAAATATGATGTAATCGTCGAGAATTCTCTGGATTCTGCCATGCCCACTCAAACTGGAAAATTTAAAAATAAAAATGAATTTGAAGTAAAACTAAGAAATTATACGTATATGGAATTAAGACACCAAGGAATGAATTTTTAAAATTAATTATATTATTTGATAAGAGTCATATGTATATTCTAAAATGATTTTTATAAAAAAACATATATAATACAACAAACCCTCAATGCTGCTACATTATTTGGAAATCCATGAACTATAAGAACCATTTTCCTGAAATTATAAATAAATAAATAATATAAAAGTAACAATAGTGTATTATACTTTGAGTCTTGTAAAAAATATTATACCATGGACCCTTGTTACTAGTTTTTTTTGCTCCACCAGCATGTATTCCGTTATTATGTTGTTTAATTCTACGGTTAGGATCAACAGTAAAACCAATATAAGTTCTGCCGGAATATATTTCATTTAAAGACTCTAAGAGGTACACTCCATAAAAATTTTCAATTGTATATGGTTCAGAATCCTGTAAAAAATAGTTTAAATATGAAACCAATTTTTTATATAAAACACAATAAATTACGAAGTTTGAACGCGAAAAAAAATACATATAATCTGTATCGTCTAAATAATATTAATCTTATTAATAAAACAAATCAAACCTTATTGGTTTTATCATCCATCGCCTATGATAAATTTGACGCACTAAAATTCAAACAAACGTCAAACGAATGCTCACGAAACAATCGTGCGATCGTATATGGCAACATTTAAAGGTAAAAAATATTATTTGTAATTTCTTATAAATTTCAATTAAATTCTAATAATATTATATGATAAACTTTTATTTTTAAATTATACGTTTAATCTAATACGTAATATCTTTTTAATTAACTATTTTTAAACTAATTGATTTTTATATTTCAAGAATATCATTTTACTAATAACTATTATAATTAAATATACAAATATACATCTAGTATATAGTATTATTATAAATTATTAGTAGTTTTATTTTAAGTTGTTAGCCATTCTGAACGATTTTATCTCAAGGTGGCTACCCTGTAGTCCGCATGCTGTTTCGGCGGTTGTCATTGCTATCAGATTTAACTGGATCAAAATGTCAAAAAATCGCGAAGAACGTTCCGTTCATTTTGATCTTCAAGATATTTGTAAAATGTGGGTGAAAATTTTTCCAATATTCTTTTCCAAATGTTTTAATAATAAATTCAAAGCTTGTTAAGATATATATTCGGATTCAACTAGTTAACAAAATGAATGTATTAATTTTTTCAAATTATGATTTATTCATATTTAGTAAAGTTATTGAATTTATTTTTATTTCAGATGTCAAGAAAATAAATCTAAATATTGTTGTCCCCGCTGTAATATAACATATTGCTCATTAGATTGTTATAAATCTCCTATACATAGTGAATGCAGTGAAAGCTTTTATAAAGACTGCATCGCAGAAGAAATAACATCTATGGATCATGATCCCCATTCAAAAAAAGTAATGGAACAAATTCTGACTAAGATGAGAGTAACTGAAGATACTGAATTATCAACGAGTGTAATGGAGACCATTTCCCCAAATGAAAGCAACGAATTTTATGATGAAAACAGTTTGGACTCGGATGATGATAACTCTATTCCTGATCTTGCATTTCGACTTAAAAATATTGATCTAGAAAATAGTAATGCGGTATGGAATATTTTAACAGATGGCGAAAAAAAAGAATTTGAGCTGACATTAGAAAAAGATGTTACACATTTATTGCCGCAGTGGGAGCCATGGTGGAACTTCCATGATCCAAAACTCATAGTTGAAATGGATGATTTGAAACCTAGATACAGATATGAAGAAGTTTGTCCAAAAATAATATGCAATATAATAGATTTCACAGAATTAGCAGTGAGTTATTTATTTATATTTTGAACGTATTTAAGACATAATATATATATATATACTTGCCTGGACATAGTTGGGAGGTTAAGGTAACGTATATCTTCTACCAATAAGGTAGAAGATATACGTTCAATGCCAGCAATGGCCAAGAGAGGGAAACTCTTTACAAAAAACCGCATACCAAGACGACATGTGTCCCCGTGGTATGGACACGAAAGGAGAGCCCTCACATTATGTGTGAGACTCAGGTTCCTTTGGCCTCGACTGCCATTTGAGAGTCTGGCAAAGCTCATACGCTCAGCGAGTGAGTGTCTTGTGGCTGTCAAATGATGATGATATATATTATGTTAATTATTTTATAATATTTTTTGTAGAAGAATCCTCCAGCCACATGTTTACAATACAATATAATGAATGTACTTGGTTCTTACGTTTATATGGCCAGATTATATCAAGGTGATCACAACACACTATGTACTGAAGCAACTTATTGTTTAATATCACTAAGTATCAATCTAAATAATAATGGCAATTTTGATAATCTTGAATCATCCGTAATGGCCGTCACGCAAGAGAGTTATAATGTAAGTTACTACATAATACTTTTATTATTTCATTTATAAATAGTAGTTAATTTTACATTTGAAGTAATTTATGAGGTTTGATTTCAATCAGTCCTAATAGTTATGTAATTCTTCAAAATAAAATGTATTTCCAAATTGTACTTTTGCTATTATGTAAGCTAATGTATGACAATATATTAGAGTATTAATTTATTATGTTACTCAACCATGCCTTATATGTTTTTAGTATTCAACATTTTCTATCAATACAGAAGCACAACATCAAATTAAGTCGGATCTAAAATCTTTACTAACAGGTCCCGAAAAATCAAATAATACGTTTTATGTTCAATCTTCATTATCAGACATATATAATTTGTTGAATAAGTATAAGAGAGTTAATTTATGTAAAAAACGTATAGGTTCCAATAATCTCTTTTCGAAAACATTCATCACCGACACAAGCGAGAGTATGATCATATCGAAAGAAAAGATAAAAAGGTTACTGAAAAAAATTGAATATTATCTATCATATAATAATTCATATGGAAATGAAATGTGTTCCAGTATATCTAATGATGTATTTTTCAAAAATAAATATTAATTATATCCATGTATTTATGCATTGTTCAACCTTTTCCACTCTGTCTACTTTTAGTCAAATCTATGAATTACTCTTGTTATATTTTTTTTACAAATTTATTAACACGTTTACTGTCAAGCAACAATTTTGAAAGTTCGGGCTGGGCCATTAACAAATTTTAGTTGGATATTATGTATGTTATTGTAAGTAATATAAGTAATGTGTAATTGGGAGAGGCCATGGTGGCCATTTATGCAGTAACATTTCGTTTTCGATGTTTTTGCCGGCCACCATGGCGCTGTGCGAACTTTAGGTGCCGGGCACATGTGTCCACCATGGCGATAAACGTGTTAAAAGAAATATTCATTGGGAAAATGAATAAGATAACATCTATAGGGTTTGATATGATATCTGATTAAAAAAAATGGCTTAGAAAACTAAAATTGAAACCAAGATTGGTGTATCTTGATCTGCCACTCATATATGTCTAAAAAACCCAACCGCAACATGACGGAAGATCTCAACATATATAGGTTATTGCAACAAAAAGAGCAAAACTGTGCGTTTCTTAGAGATTTAATTACTGGATATGGGAAATGAGTTCTCTACTCGAAGGGTACGATGAAGGAACAGCGGTTAACCCCTGAATAAAAAGCAATTCCAACTCCGAAAGCCGGAGTGCATCCAAGGGTTTTGGCAAACAAAAGGGATAAATTATTTTGAATTATTGAAATAAAGCCAAACTATTCCTGCATAGTTGTATTGTAGTCAACTAAATTGTTATAATGTGGGATTATGTCAAAAGAGGTCAGATCTAGTGAAAAACCATAAAATAATCCTACAACATGACAAAGCTCGTCCTCATGACAAAAATGTAATGATCTCTGTTGGGACACGTTGTTGCATCCACTATATTTACCAAATCTGGTTTCTTTCGGATTACCATCTGCTCCAATCGATAAAACATCTTTTGATAGGACAAAAAAAACAGCAAACCAGATGGAATCGGCCGTGTCTGTGGTCCGTGAAATTTAAAAAATGAGGGATTTATGACTTTATGACTGAACAGTTTAAAAGTTGAGATTGAGTTTCATTTGTAAGATACGACATCAATTCTGGGTACCCCTAATATTTTTTTAAATGCATTGTTTTGTAATATTAAAGATTAGAGACAATATAATTTTTTAATATTTTATTTTCTCAATATATTTTATTGTGGTATTTTACATGTACATACATCACGTAGAGAATTTTGACAAAATAAAAAACAAAGTTTTTTGAAAAATAATAAGATTGTTAATTTGCATACCAATCTACAACAGAACAATCGAACCACATATAAACTCCTTTGTATTCTTCATTATCATTTTTTTTCTCCAAGGCGAGACAGAGTGGTCCTTTAGCTCCTTGTTCAATTGTGAGCGGACCCTTATGAGATGTCATATCAGTATCGACATATCCAGGATGCACACAATTAATAAAGAATCCTTTCGGACCATATTCCCTGTCTTGCAAAAATGTTAAGGCACTTACGGCCACCTTCGATACAACGTACGCCGATGAACCCCAACCGTCGGCAACATTCGTACCTTTCTTTGCCGAGTTTACAAACTCGCGAACGAGATTGGATAAAACGGGCTCGGTTAACGATTTATCTGAAAACCTTTTCTTTAATTCCGCACTTGGTATATTTAATAAACGTCCGGCTGAACTTGAAAGATGGATAACTTTCGCTCCCGGCTTTAATATGGGAAACAGTATATTGCAAGTGGATACTAGAGAAAAGTAATTAACAAACGTGGTGACGTCAGCTTGTTCGCCAAATGGTTCAGTAGCACTATTTTTAAATGCAATCGCCGCATTATTAATGAGAATATCAATCCCACCATATTTCTCTTTCATGAAATCTTTAAGTGTTTTTATGCTATTTTCATCAGTGATATCAAGCTGATGATATAGAGGGTTCAGTCCGAGTTGTTCCAACTGTTTCACGGCGTTCAATCCCCTTGTATCGTCTCTGGCGGTGAGGTACACGTCTCCTTCTTTCCAGCGTTCACAGAGACCTTTGACTATAGCGAATCCGATTCCTTTGTTTGCTCCAGTAACAATTGCGACCTTCTTTACATTTGCCATCGTGTAGGATCTATAATTAAATGAATTTGATAATTTAAACTGTTTTAAAATATATGAATACAAAAGATATACATACACATTGGCCTCGTATAACACAGTCATATGGTTCCACAAAAATGTAGTGTAATACAAATCCGTGTTATACGAGGTTTGAAATTCATACAAAAATAGTTATTGCGTTACCAAAAATATCGAAGTTTGTTAATATCCATATTTTTTTTTATTAAACAATCGATAAAATATACATTAACATATTTATTGAAAAAACTTGAATAACAGATAGATCATTCATTCATCATCGCTATCACTAACAAATCTATATGTTTGACTTTTTTTGAGATCGGCTGTGCGTGTTTATAATTTCGGCGAATTCTGAAGTCAATTTTTCGGAAGATTCTATGGCGGCCGACACAATTTCTCCTTGAATTTTTATATTACGTTAGAATCGCTTCTTAAAATTTTCAAACCATCCTCTACTAGCAGGAAAATTGTGATTAATGATCTTCAGATGACGATTGTTCAGTTCTTTTTAAATTATCATAAATTTTTAGTGCTCTCTTTTAAAAAATGTTTCTGTTTAGGTATGTTTTTGTTATTGCAGACTTCTATCCATATCATAAGAGCCCTTTCTATCTTTTCTATTATTACTGAGCGTGTACGCGCAGTATTTTTCGTACTGAAAGACTTTTTTTTATAAATCGTGATATATAAAGGTGTTGTACAAAAATTGTCACTAATCATCAACCGTGTTGTATAAATCTGTGTTATACGAGGCCAAGATGTAATGAGTAATATTTTATTTTCAGAGTTTTAAATATTTTACATCTTTTAAAATATTTATATTTTTATAAATTGAGTCTCACACAATACGTTTTATAATATTGAGCAAAAACCGAATGTGTGTTGGTGCACTTTACTTCGGCAATAGTTCGCGATCGATCATTTCACTAACCCACACACTATTGATATATAGGACTGCGTATTAGCCTTGGCATCCGTATTATATATCCAAGGTCAATGGAAAGAAACTCGCAAATCAGTTGTCAAGTAATCAGACTGGGTAATTTTGTTATCTATAGTGATACGTGAATACCTCTAGTAACAATGTATATTCTGCAGAATATATCAATAAATATATAAACGTTTTCATTTATTGATCCGCAATAAAATAATTTCGGTTAAAATGTAATCATATGTCGCAAAAATATAATCACCTAGTTTCGGAGGGAACTGTCTGATACACAATGGAGGCGGCCGGCGAGTCAAGGACAGAGTGAGCCGGCAACAACACGGGATTAAATAAATATTAAGCCAGTTGCATAACATCAGTGGCGCGCGTGCTAATTAATTACATTTAATAATTACTTCTATTTAAATAGATTACGCCTAAATACGGTTACATAAGACCTATTTTAAGAGAACAGTCCTTTATATCGCCGTTTGTTCTTTAGTATTATTTACTTTTAAAATTACCTTTTTATTTATTATAAATTCCTTTCTTTTGTTAAGCACCCAAAAAAACGTAGAGTAGAGTAGAGTTACAGCTATAAAATAAAAATGATATTTAAGAAAGTTTGAAAATATGGAATCACGTAAAAACTCATTGCGCCAAACTTTATGTATTTAGAAAAAAATAATTGAAAAGTTGATTTAAATAAAAAATCAAAGGCAATAGATAGATTTAGGTTATTTTAATAACTAGGACGAATATTTCGTAGAAATGATTCGAAATGAGTCCTATTACGAGAAATCTCTTTGTAGGGCAAAAACGTTATTTATTTGTAGTCAATTAAATTAAATTAAATATACTCGAAGGCGAAATATTCAATAAATTTTCGTTTATTATTAATTTATTGCGTTGCAAGAATGAATAATGGCGATAAATAATCAGCCTAGCCAACATGAATATATTGAAATAATATTATAAGACATTTCCACGTAAATAAATAAGATCATTCCCAAAAACAATATACAATTAGAACAGATGCGATAAGATAGCGTATTTACGTAAATAATATTATTATGTATTTATAATTTTGTGGTCAAGTCTGATATTTTGATGTAGATATAAACGCTTGAAAGCAATCTTGCTGTATCTCGAAAAATACGATACCACGTTCAAATTATTATAATTTGACAATATATTAGTTTTTTTACTTCTAAGTAAAGTTTCACTTTCCGAGATTCCGCAAGATTGCTTTTCAGCATCAATATACATATATGATATTTACATCGTACCGTGAAATATTTTTTCTGACTTGTCGGCATAAATTTATCCGAATCTTCTAAAATATTGTGTATATGTCATGATTACGATAATTATTATAATACAACCGTAAATAAAAAAAGATCATCCATCAGCAAATATGTACAAAACTGCAGTCATGTTTATTTTGCATAACAGCGCTCATGATAACTATTTAAGATCGCAATATGAGTATGCGATATCATTACTTCAACGAAGCGAATTTACTAGGTTCTAAACAATAAATATTCTAAAGACCTTTTTAAATTTCTTTGTTTGCAATGTTCATTTTGTGGTCTTGTCCCGGAAACTACATAACAGTAATTAATTCTTGCTACAAGCGGTGGCACTGATTAAATATGATTTTAATGGCTAAATAAAGATAGCGAAATTGAAATAAATGATCGATTATTTTACCATATTTGGTAATTTATTTAATAAATTGATTAAAAGGCTCAAAAATATGGAATTAGATTATTTCAATGTCGCTTTTTAGAACTGAACTGTGACATTTTGCTTTCGATTGGTTTATTTTATGAGATATCCAAATTTTAAATTCGAAATTTAAATCGACGGATCGCTCGACGTTTGTAATTTTATTGCCGAGAGGGGGAAGGATAATATGTCGGTCTGGACTGACGATATTTTCGTCGATCGACTTTCTGAAAATACGATTTGATCGCCACCGATTTCTCTCCGCCGATAGACTTCCAAATTCGGCGCGAATGCACCTCGAAGAGCTGTCACAATAGGCGGCGGCGGCGGGTCCGGTGTTGCCAGCGTTCGGCATCAGTGCAGCTCGGCGGGGGACGCGTCGGCAGCAGCGGGCAGCGGCCCGCCATGAACAACTACGAGGAGCGCGCGGCGCACAAGCGGCGCATGGAGCCCGACGCCAACGGCCTGCCGCTCGGCTACTCGCACGCGCACTCGCACGCGCCCATGGGTACAGCTTGTCAGTCGCTTGCTCGCCCCACAACTGTCACCGCAATCATAACATGCAGTATTTCCCGTGTGACGTTTAAGCGAGCATCGCTTCCTCTCTTTGCTTTCAGATAACGGGCATCAGATCCCGTATCAGCCGTACGCGACGTCGTACAATGCGCACTACCCGCCGTCCGAGGTGGCGTTTGGAGGTTACGGGCCGAGCGCGGAGCTGGCCGGGTACGCGTCGCGCGGCCTCGGCTACGCGCCCCCGGCCCACCAGAGCTACCCGCCGCCGCAGCCCTCGGCCGCCTTCGTGCAGCAGCAGCAGCAGCAGATGCTGCATCCCTCCGTGCCGCCCTACGACCAGCACCACGCCCACTCGCAGCACCCGGCGCACAAGCCCGCGTGGCCTCCGCAACCCCTGATGCAACCTATTCAGGTAATGACATATGAGGTAATCGTCGTCGTTTTTTTTTCTTTTCAAATTACATTTTCGCCGTTCACTCTCTCCGATGTATTTAATGCGATTGACGTTTGCAGACGACAAATGAGCAAGTGATTAAAAATGATATGAAAATTAAACAAGAAATAAAAGTAGAACCCGCCATTCCGCCGGAAGCGGCAGGCTCCTCTGTGATTTTAATGCGTCCGACTTCCGAATCTCATCCCGTAAGCATATAAATAAAATTAAGTAAACGCGACGTCTAACGATTTGTTTTCAGTGTTCAAGGCTTGCGTCAAATCTCGACGAGAGATTTCGACGACTCGAACTTTGAGCGAAACCGTCCCGTTTTGCGCAAATGATTCTGCTATCTTTGTCCTATAAAAAATAACGCCTATGCCGACTTTGTTCGGATCGCTCAGATGTGTTTTTCTTTTAATTTGAGCGTTATAGTCCTCTCATACGATTTCCTGAAAGGCGTTGATGTTATTTTTTTTACGATTTAGGAAAGCAATGTCGTATATTCTACGATAATGAGCCGATTTATCGCTTTGTTTACGTTTCGATTATGAGTATGAGTGACTCGCGACGCACATATGCCTTCCTATAAACGAATGTGTTTATTTTTTTTTAGATTGATCCCAATTCGCCAATTCTAACCAATCAGTTAAACGAAGATCCTCCAAAAATTAAAATCAAAACTGATATATTTCAAGAAGGGGAATCGGCTAACGTACCTCGACGCGGTGTAATTACTGAAAGTGGAGAAATTGAAAAATCGACATGTAAGTTAAATATCATTATTTTTTAATTAATATTCTGTCCCGCTTAGAATCTATATAGTTTCCAAGTTTTATAAAAAAAAAATATTGAAAACGTACATTCGGTCGAAATTTTTATGAATATTTCTGATTATCTTATCTAATGAATTAACATTAAGAATATTCCATATTTTTTTATTAAACACATCTTTACTGATAGTTCTAGAGATATTGTGCAATCACAACTTTGGATAGAAGTTCTATATTGTCATATTATGTTAGATTTTCTCGCATCATTATTTTTAAATTTTAATTCTTTTTATATACTAAAGAATAAAAATAAATTTCAATTCATATTTAACTTTTTTACCTTTGTCCTCAAAGATTTACAGAACCTTTAAAATATATCATTTCGGAATTTCTAGATTAAATTTGTTTAGGTATCTGAGATATGTTCTCTGTCAGATATATATATAATAAATTAATTTTTGAAATAAATTTGGTTTAAATAATATTGTGGTAATTTGAAAACATTTGTATATAAAGCCTAATTAAGTAAAAGATTATTAATTTGGCTATTTTAAAGTAAAAAGTAACAGGTGTTAACGGATTTTATTAAAAGGGTACACTAAGAATGATATTTGAACTTATAATATAAGCGAAAGAAAAATAAACTATTACTACCTCTGAATTTTAATACTTTTTGGTTTTTGTGTAGATGTTTCATTTATTTGAAAAATTGCATTTAGTTAAGAACTCTTATTCTTAACATAAATTGGCAATCTTTGTATGGCCTTTTTTGTTTAAACGTATTTTTTTTTATGATTTCAACCTATTCAAACTTCTCTGTGGTTTTTGGAGTCAACGTTGTATTAATCTATATGGCGATATAATTTTTTAACTAATATATTTAAAATAGGTGCGGAATTGAATAAATTATTGTAAAAAATAGCCAGTAAGAGCGTCGAGGATATTACTTTTTACTAATTTATACCACTATTAGTATAAATAAATGATTTAGTCAGAAAAACTTTCATCTTTTGCTTTAAAATAACTTTTTTTAAATTAATTTAATTTTACAATTATTCACTTAAATTTTGGGATGATGATTTGTGATTGATTCTTTCATGTTCATGTCTAAACTTGGTACCCATACCTTCATGCTTAGTTTGTTTAAAGTTAAGGTGTAGTCGATCGATACTAATATTGTTGATGAAATTTTTACAGAAAATTTTCATTGATATCATTAAATAGTAGCAATTAGTATTTACTATTAGCGGGCCATGTTCTACATTTTCTTTTTATCAAATGCTACTTACTAGTTAGTGGGCTTTGTTCAATTTGTGTATACAGCCTATTTAAATAATTTTTAGGTCCTGTCGATTCCGATATTTCTTTAAATATACAAACTACATCTAACAATACTGGGCTTGATGGGACTAAACATATTATTGATAATACGTCGACTTCAAAAGGTAAAATTATGAAAACTTGTTCATTATATCATGTTTATTTATGATCCAAACTCCTTTCGTTATGGGGTTAATACGTCATTGGTTAGTAGCCGTCTATAAAGGGTCAACTACTCTTCAGGCTCAGAAACCTGGACGGGACTGGGAACACTGCCGATTAACGTCATTCTTCATGTTGGGAAAGACGATTAAACTAGGTTGTCATGGGGGTTTGTTAAGGCGGGCAAACTAAAGTCATACGAAATCATCATCATCATCATTATAGTGAATTTATTTTATTTGCTTTATTTAAAGAGTATATTATCTCATTCCAAAAAATATACACATCAAATTAATTTGATAAAAACTTAAAGGTAGAACGCTTCATTTCTCTTCCTTTTATCGTAGTATGAATCCTTGTTTTATTTATCTTATTGAATCATTATTTACAATAATAATATTTGTATTAACCAATTGCACATGCATTAGAATTTTAAAAAGTAGTGTTTTACTCGGTGAACATCTACTGTTTATTCATTCACTCATCATCCCACTGTGCATGTCAACATGATCGGTCCTACGTCCATGATTTATCGGTCATGCCATTTTTTTTTACTAGCTAGGTGAAGTATTAAAAAACTACATACTGTGAAAGCTCATTTTTACATTTTTGAAGGGACCGATAATAAAAGATATAATTAGAGGGAAAACGTATTTTGGAGTCATGCCTTAACAGTGTAATGCACTGCATCTAAAATAGATACCTTATCATTTTTCTTTTCTTATCCCTTTCAGTGCGGGGCGCATGACGTACATGCGCATACAAATCGTGTCCAGGGTG
>JAGXCT010035280.1:62369-88806 GCA_022495035.1 Philopotamus ludificatus
CAAAAAAATAATTTGGTCCAAAACGGCGCCGCACTCAGATGCAGAATTGTGTTCAGACATTGAAAGGGTTAAAATACCCATCATAGGCTTAGTTTCGAAACTCTCCCAATCGCTAACGGATACTGTTGAATGAGTTGATTCAAGTGTCTCTGCTGATGTATCAATGTAGAGGTCTGGATTCATCTTCACTGGATCTTGTAGAATGTCATTTTCCAGTAATTTAAGCCTTCCATAACCTGGTTCGTTCAGCAACGAAAAATTACCCAATCGAATTCTCACAAATCACTTTCTGCTTGGTCATTTGGCAACACAGTCATTTCAGTACACATTATAAATGATATTATCGCCCGATATATATATACAGTAAATCCCCCTATAACGTCAAGATAGGTTCCACGTTATAGGGGGGTAATTTTATTTTTTTATTTGAAGGAGATCAGTGCATCAATCATTTTAATTTTTCTGTTTTTTTACACTTTCACTTGTTCACCAGCGCAAATGACTTGACTCGCGCGATGAGCGATATCCTTTCGTATTCTGGCTGATGTAATCTTCCCGCAACTTGCGGACAGGGAAGATCAACGCGACATTTTATTAATAGTTAATTTTATAAAATTAAAAAATATTTTTATGAAAATTCTATTTAGCGTTTTAAAATATGTACGTTATTGGAAAAAACTGCCACAAACGTTATAGAGGGGGGGACGTTATAGGAATGTACGTTATAGAGGGGTTTACTGGCGGCAGATTCGCCATTTAAAAAAAAGTTTATTTGTTTCTATTTTGAGGGCTTTTTGTTTAAAACATTACACGCACAATTGCTAAGACTGCTGAAAATAAATTGAACATTCAAAATACTGGTGCAGAAACGGCACGTATAGAAATACACGGCTAACTAAAATCTGATGTTTGAAGCAAGGGTTGAAGTACAGTATTTATACTACTTTATAATATATAAATATATAGAAAGATTTTTTATTGAGTATAATTTGGAGACTTCAACTTTTTGCACTCATAAAAGATTTTGTTTTAGGTTTACTCGGAGAATAAAAAATAATTAATAGTTTAACTTATTTATAGTTCTTTCGGTTATCACTAATTCATGATCGCCAATGACACACTATATAAGGGCATTAATAAACAAAATATATTAGGGCAACTAACCGATTGATTCTCTATTCTATACAACGTATTACAATTATTTTATTAATTTAATAATAAATATATAAATATTAAATTGCTGAAAGCGTTCACCTGTTATATCACGAAAAATACTTAAAAATTCTAGTAAAAAATATGCAAACTGAGTTAATTGTACAAAAACAGGGAATGCAATCTTTGACGGGTCGTTGATTAATAGTTCGATTCAAAAGCAATTAAAAATTATAGAACTTTTATTTCACAATCTGAACAATCCTTTTAATTTAGCATTTTACCGATTGCACGTTTTTATGCTAAATCATTCTTTTTTGGGCAATTTACTAAAATCGTTTTAACTTTATTAACTTAGCCGTACCAATGGGATATATTGGGAACCCCGAGATTTTTATTTTTCTTGAATAATTCTTTTAATATAAATCTTACATCTCACACACTTTTTTTGTATTAATTATTATAAATAATTATTGTCCTTTATTGTCGGCAAATGAAAAAAAAACTACGATATTCTTTCCTGTTGCCACGTGCGCAATGTTTTTTCGCTCTCATCCGGTATGATGTGCCGAGTGCGAGTAGCACATGCTGCGCGAGCTGAACCTGCGGAGAAACATCGCCGAGAGCGTTATCATTTACGCGCCATATTGATTAGTTAAAAAATCCGAAATATCAACCAAATTATGAAACAAATAATGAATAACTATTTTTATTCTTGGAAAATTAAATTTTAGCATTTTATATCAAGATATAATAATCCAATGACATTTTTAAAAAAGATGACTTTCTCACAATATGCAATTGTTTTTGAGGCGCTGGAATACGTTTTACAAATTTCGAAGCATAAATAAAGGTCATGTTTTTTTTTTTTACTACCATGTATATATGCCTACTGTCGGTAAAGAGTTAAGACTCAATCACTCATTTAAAATATAGAATATCTCTCATTTAGTAATAGAATAAATTATATGAACTTAAATAGGATTAACCCTTACCATTCGAAAAGCCTTTGAGCTTTCATTGCCAATGTACCGGCGTGACATGATAAGACAAAGAATCTATTTTTTTAATAAATGTATTAATTATAAATAATCATTGCATCGCTGTTCAGAACCAAGGGATTCTAAAAAAAAGCATTACATTTTATTATATTAGTGAATTAATCCAATGAAACGTTTCATTTAGACATGCAAACAATTAAACACCTATTACGGGAGATTTTAATGATTTATGATCCCCATTGGGACGGAAAAATTAATGATTCCACAGGATTTAGTACTTACTAATGTAATCAAGGGCAGCTCGTCCTTACGGGCAACCGAGGCACTGCCCGTATAATACAACGTTTCCTGTAAATTGCTGTTTTCTACAAAATTTTCATATTTTTAAGGTCAATTTAGATATTTTGTAAATCTATATAATACATTGCCGAGCGAAATAAAGGTCAATGCTATTTGGTTGACAAGGAATTTTGTAAAAAGCAGCGATTTAGAGGAAACATTGCCTGTATTACCGTATACAGAAGGTAGCTTTTTGTTTGCTGTGTAAGTCTGTTCGTGGCAGGTTTCTACCTGCCCCTGGACACGTGATCGCAGAGCTCAGTTAAGCTGTTGGTCCGTCACGAACGAGTGCGGTTTTTTCAGCCAGTGAAGGTAGAGAGAAAAGTTCCATGTTACCGGATACAAGAGGCTGCTGTTCGTTTTCTGCGTAAATCTCTGTTTGGGGTACACCTGTATATGCCTCACTGGTCTATATTTTCTACTTGATTCGAAAAATAAATGACACCGTCAGTGTCATTTTTCGACTATATTTTGCATTTCTCTTTTATGAAATTTGAATATCATCATCTACTGATTGATGAAAATCATTTAAAGTTTTTATAATTCGATCGATTGTCGATTCAAAATTTTCGAATGCTTGTGCAACTGTGGGGGGCACTTCAACCTCACCATGCCCCACCTGTTTTTAAAGTCATGAGCCGCCTGATTGTAATATTCAAAACCCAATACTTTTTTTGTTATTGTGATAATATCTTTCCTTTAATAAATTTACCTCGGTTTACTATAAGTTATGATAATATAATAATAAATTAAACGGGGTAAAATAATATAAAAAAAAAATTGTTGATAATTTAATACCTTTCTTTATTGTATTGCTATGTATCTTGCAGATGGACATGCTGAATCTAACATAGATTTACTAGGTGGTAACATGGTCGGTGACGGGGAAGGAGCTAAGTCACGAATTTCCGATAGTGGTAATAGCACAGACAGCGCAAACAAGAATAAATTGATTGGGTGAGTTATACTTCCTACAAACAAGTTTTAATGTTATCTCCCTGATATTCAGTGTTTCTTTGAAATATTGGGTGAATACATTTTTTTCAGCACAATCATTTATGCTGCCTTTATTTATTATAAGTCAGAAGTAACCCAATTTGTTAATTACCGCCTATCAAATAAGATATCTCACTATAATATTACATCAAACGAAAAAAGGGATCTTTTTGTTTTAAATAAAATGTAAGTAAATATCCCACAAAACTCAAAACATCCTATAATAAGCGAAAAGTTCTATGAATTGATGGTTTTTTTCTATCCATTTTAATCGTTCATTAGCAAAAGTTCCCGAAAATTACCAGTAAATTAAAATTTTGATACAATATTATTTATATTGGTTGATAGATTGTAATAAAGTTTCCGGTAGATATGACAGATTTTAAAATCCAAAAATTATGTGATAATCAGGTTATATTTATTCTATAAATGTTTTTTTGGCTAAGAAAGTAATAAATAATTTACGCCATATATAGAAATACCTAAAATACTTGTGTGTGTGTGTGTGTAAAATACGTGTTTAATTTTTTCATAATACAATACAATTAAATTATTTTTATAAGAACATTTGTGAATTAATAATATATGTAATGTTACAAAATTTAACTAAATCAATTTGAAATTATGTTGATGTAGCCATTCTTATTTAAAATATAGTGTAACAATTTATGTTTGATTTGTTCTGGCATTAATGTCGAGGATACCCCTTAGAGCCCCCTTTCAGTGAGACTTTTTCGAGAGATTTCATTCAAAAGTGTTTGAAGAAATAAAAAATTAGATTCTCTTATGATTTTTTTCTGATAATTAAATTTATTTTTAATTTTACACATTGCTAAATTGACTTGCATCTAATACCATGAGATGTTTACATATTTTTGTTGAAAGTGGCTTCCAATATAATTTCAGTTTAATTAAGTTTTACTCGGTAGCTTCATGTATAAACATTAATATTTTTTATTATATTTGAATGAAGTATATTAGTTTTATTAATTTGTATTGTTTTCTTTATTTATACTGCTGCCATGAAACCTATCCTGTTGAAGCTGAGCTGGCTTCTTGACTTGATTCGCTTAAATTAACAAATAAGTAAGCCATATTTTGGTCTATGAATGATTTCTTGATATATTAAGAAGCTTTCACTTTTTTTTTATTGGATAACTTTTTTTTTAGAAATTACTTAAATTTTTTGTCTAGTTTTGTCATGCGTAAATAAGTAGTTGTGTTAGTTAATTGTGTATGTGTTTACAATATTTTTAGTTTCAGTGATTTTGAATCGTCCTCCAGCTCTGAAGATGAGACAAAGATTCCAAATGAGATATATTTTGGAACCCCAGACATATCTACCTATCGTCCTAAAATGATGACCCCTTTAACTGCAACGGCTATTCCTGCGACACCTGGATCTAAACCACCCGTCACTCCCACGACAATTGGCGGTATAGAAGTAAAAAAAAGGGGTAGACCAAAAGGCTCTTGCAATAAACCCAAGCCTCCGGTAATTTTTGGTTTATATAAATGTAGAATTTAATTTGAAAAAATAATAGTTATTATACATTAGTCCAAAATATGTTTAATTGGTTCCATACTCTCTCACTCAAACAATTAAGTTGAACACAATATAACTCTGCCGTAACTGTTTGGCCTTAATTGAACAATTCAAAATATTATTCTTTTTGCATCCTACCACACAAATTTTTTTTTTAATGCAGTTTGGCTTCGGGATTGAAATTGTTTTTTACCCTGTTTCTTTTTTTAACGTTTGAGTAACCCATTTCTCATCTCGAGTAATTAAGTCTCGAAGAAACGGGCAGTATTGTATTTTTCTTGCAATAATCTGCATATATCTAGACGTTCCACATTGTTGCTGTTGGACAAATCGTGCGAAACCCATACACCTAGTCTTCTTCTTTGAGTAGTATACCAGGATACGCAGATCTTATTAGACGATTCGTTGATAGTCATCGTTAGCTTTGTTTCGATTTCAATTTTCAACGCCCTTCATTCACTTGACTACGCCGTCCTCTTCCAGATTCATTTTCCAAGTCAATGTTTCCAGTATTTAATTTTTTAAACCAACTTTGGCATTTTCTGATTTTCTGAGTTCTAAAATGACACTAATATATTGTGACTTCACTGGATTTTTTTTTGTGTGAAATTGCACCAACATGTAACTTCGCTAATGCTGTTCCGACAGACATACATCATCTATTATCACTAGACTTGAGAAAAGAGATATTTATTATCTTAAAACAATATTCAAATAGTATACTTCCCAAGCTGACGAATCAATGATGACTGTTTTTGAAATTGTGTATCGAAAATGCAACATTCATTCTGGGTATCCCCAATATTATATAAACGTTGACAAACGATAAAGTATCCAAAAATTATTATTATATTTATTACACAACTGTATGTTTAATTATCTCATTAAGTCGTATATCCTGATTCCAAGATATAATCGCTTGATTAATAAAGCTGTTGTTTTCCAGTAATCGTTCTTAGTAACAACATTAAGCCTTCGCAATAATAATTTTTCTAACTTGATATTTGTTTTAATTTTAGAATGCACAAACTGGATTGCCACGTCCTCAAGTTGGTCGACCACGTGGTGGAGGGCATAGTAGTACTTACATGCCTCATCCTTTAAGACCGTTTAAAAGAGATTTCTCCGGTATTCGCTTTCGAAGGTTTGTTTACGATATAATTATAACATCTCATCCTTAAACAAAGAATAAACAAATAACATACTAAAAAAATGTTAACACAATTAAAATCTTTTTTTGTAGAAATCATTAATTTCTTCTAAAGATTGATAAAACTCATTTGTTTTTATTATTTTAATATATATGTTTGAATCTAATTTTTTAGACGGTGGAGTGATGATGGATTGGATTCGTCACATATTCCCAACGAAGTATATTTTGGAGATGTGCCAGTATCGATGGAAGTTCTTTTTAATTATTATGATTCACACGCGGAAAGAGAAAAAGTACACTCCCATCACAAGGTAATTGATTCAGTAGGATCTATATTTAATTTCAAATTATATCTCGATGCTTTCATAGATTGATTAATCTTTTTTTTGTTTAGTCTGGTCATCAAACTCCCGGAAATGTCACTTTGGTCTATTCTTCAAGTGATAGTTCCTCTGATGATTCATCTGGCAGTGATACTAGTGATACAGATAATGATCAGGTACAGAGGCAATTCAATCGCTTGGATCCCAATATTTTTATTTGATATAACAGCTAAGTTTAATGAAAATTTCGACATTTTCAATTAATCTTTACATCACTTAAATGGCATCCTAACCCGATGCAGATCTTTGCCACCTGGAGGACATTACACGAGACACATCTTACTCAACTTTGTGGTCAGGGTTGCGATGGTTGTCCTCCAGGTCAACTAGACTCTTCGAATATGGGTCAGGTATGAGCCCGGGAACCGAGCTCAAACATTCGAACATGGGTAGGGCCGTTTTTTTTTTCATTAAAAGCCGGATTGGTCGATACGGACACCCCACACGCGTCACCGAATTAGCACGGATAGTGGTTTAGAATCCTCATGGTTCCGTAGAATCTACAGAATCATGATTTCACACAACCTCAAAATATTTGTCATACACTTTTCTATATATGATCGAGTTGTTTAATGAATTTAACATGTACAGTAAACTCTCCTATAATGCTCCTTGATATCCCGGGTCTTCTGCATCAAGGTTGACAGTCCTGCAAAAGTCGATTCGCTTTGGTCAACCACAACATTTAACACAAAATGCAAAAATGATCGATGTATTGATTTCGTTTAATTTACAGAATAAAATTAAAAAGCCCTTATCCCAAATTTTGTATCGGTGCCTTGGCTTCTTTATTACAATCCCGATTTGTTCGTTATAGGGCTGACCGTATGAGGTTATGACTCAATACATGTAAAGTTATCCAGATATTGTAAAACTGTTTGTTTTTTATGTTTATGTACTTTAACACTCAATTCTGTTTTTGTTGAATAGATGCAAACTCCCATAAAAAGAGGCCCTGGTAGACCCAGAGGCTCTAAAACTGTGAATCGTCGGTCGGATGCACAGCGACTCTCAACTGGTGCTACCAGTCCTGGTGATAGACCATTAGGTATAACAGATATGAAAAAACTTCTTAAAGTTGCCGGCATTGAGTATGACTATGTGAGACTTATCGAAGGTAAGTAATGTGATTAAAAATATTGTAACTTTTGTGTTACTGTAGTAGAACTTGCATTTTTAGCATGGATACGTAAGTCATACAAGTTGCGTCGCATTGGGGGGCTATATGGCTATAAAACGATCCACAATTTTCATTTATTATTTATGACGCTATTTTTCGTTTTGTTTATTATTATTTTTGTAAGCACGTTTAAGTTGTGACCTATCAGTTTAATGTGATGTTAAGCTTTTTTTTAATGTTTATGTTAAAGGTTGTGTATCAAACAAAGAACGAGTGTCTAAACTTATGGGATTGTTGCATGATAAGGGTTTGGAAGGTCCTCCTACATTAGAAGCCTGCCGAGCACTTTATGCTGGACCTCCTCCCCGTCGCCGCGGTCCTAAACCTGGCACAAAAAGGACTCCTAAAACTTCAGTTGCCTCCATATCGACGGATATTCCATCTCCAATGTCCACACCACGTAAATATTTACTGTTTTTTTTTTAAATATGTATATTGACTTTGTACACAAATTTAAAATGTGTAATTTCACATTTTTTTTAAATACAGTAAGTCCTCGACTTGCGCGATTAATTGGTTCTGCCGGTTTTTGCATAAACATTTTTGGCTAAAAATATGTTTTAGTTTCAAAGGATAGGTGAAATAAAATAGATCACTAAGATATTACATATTGCTAATATTTCTACATACAATCGAAACCCATATTAAACTACTCCGAATAACGCGATGGATTGAAATATTCGCCGCCTATACTCATCCTGCACGGTCGATTCATGCTGTTGCATCATGACTTAATACATACAAGAATTACCTGTTTGATTATTGGTTCGGTTGCACACACAGCCGGCCGGCTGTCTCTATGGTGCATAAGAACAAACGCTATTAAAGCCATATTTTGATACCACATACTCCCCCAATAACACGACTCCAACTTACACGGTTCCCGATTTTAGTGTTAGTGGGGGTTTAACTGTACGTATATTTATGGACGAACTACTTCAAGTATCGGTCCAGTGGTAATTGTCTTTTAACCCTTTTTTTCATTAGTTAAAGTGTAGCATGCAATATTCACTGCTTTTGTAACATTCGCGTTTATTTCACATATTGCAAAAATCACGTGAGTCGAGGACTGACTGTATTTCAGGGAATCAGTGTTATTGTCTAGGGTCAATAGTAATTTATGTTATAGACTGTGTTCAATTATTTACCGAACGTTCATTTTTACAGCCGGCGATGAGGAATCACGAAGAATAACGCGCGGACAAACGTCAGGTAAACCGCGGCAGAGAATTGTTATATCTTCAGACGAAGAAGATGCACACACACCTCTCAGCAAATTAAGAACAATGCATTGAAAGTATATCGTGTATAAGTTGTTATTGGCTCTGAAAATTTCACAACATATTCTGCATCAATTTAAAATTTTGCATTTTTTTAGAATTGCAATTATAAAATCTATCAGTATATCATAGAACAATTAATTTAAAACTTTTTGTATTCCAAATATTATATTTATTATGAAAAAAAAATTCATGCCTTTATTTATCATGTTAGATTATTTTACTTTTATTTTTTACTATATATTATACACTTTCACGGATATCGTATTATTTTCTATGATTCGAGAAGAATATTTGTTTTGCAATATTAGTAAAATAAGTAACGCATAGTTTTCTCGATTTTTACAGGTTTTGTTTGTTTGAAACTTTCTGTATTTATATATCTGTTGACGTAATGCCAGCATTTTGATATTAAACTAAATTTCTTTACATTAATACATTAGATTTATGATCTCATATTGGATTTATTTATAGACAAAAAAAACATATATTTTACAGTGTGTTCTTACCAACTGCGAGTATCATTTATTGTACATATAAGTCTGATGTGATTTAATGCAAAGCACTGATAATACCTTTACATCACATTTATTACGTATTTGATGCATAATAACAAAATGCATATTACCATTTCTTGTGCCATTATTGTTTCTTAATTATATTACATTTAAGGTTATATACGTATGTGTATATAAGAACTGTTTTATTGGATATGTATGTATTATAAAAATAATACCGATGCATAGTGCGTTTGTATAATTTCACTTAACGTGTTTTCTAATTTTAACAGCCCCCAAAGTTGTTTAGTTTTAAAAAATGGCTAATTATATCGATAATTTTGACAATACATTCCTTTTAAAAATCATCTAGTGGCACAATCTATTTTATTTTCTTAAATATAGTTTAAGTATGTAATTTCTAATTCACTTATATCAAATGGATGAGATGCTTTAATTATATTTATAATCAAATAAACTGCTAACATCAAAATGCAACTATTTATTATTGAAATCCACTAAAGCTGTACTGAAAATCTTTAACCCTTATTAATAAATAATGTATAAATCGATTTAATTGATCAACAAATGAAAGAATTTCATTGTTACATTACAAATACATAACTGCGTAACTTTAATATTATATTTCTTTGCAATTATTAATTATTTAAAGATTTACAGATTACTATTTGTTTCGGTTGATTGAAAATAATATTTCAATATGAAATTAGCTATATATCTAATTTTCCGATTAGATATGCCTACTCGATTATATATACATTTATATTATTTGGTAGGAAATCTCATCCCAATGACGTTTTTCTGTCTAAATAAAAAGTGCACATGTTTTTTTAAATAATTATTTAAAATCTTACTTTATAAAATAAAGTAAATTGGATGTCACAACTTCGGGGGCTGTACAAAATTTGTGATAAATGTCATCAACAGTTGGTAAGACTACTCGATAGCCGATCGGACACACGAATAATTACTCTTAAAGTCGTCTATATTTGGAATGTATTTATGTATGTAAATTTACATTTGAGAGTTTTTTATTACTTTAATTGTGTCTCTACCGTTATATATATAATTTTGGCATATTATTTGGTGAATCATTAATATTTTGATTATTTTGCAACATTTTTTACATATCTAAAATGGTATTAATGTTAAATTATTACTCAGGTTTGTTGTGAATAATACAGGTTATACATGATTTTTGCTATAAGTTATATTTATGGAATCTTCATCCCATTTAAAGAATAAAAATATTTTTATATTTCATAATTCATTCTCTTTGTTTATATAGGTTAATAGATCACAAAATAATGTAAATAAATGAAGTAAAATTTTATATGGAGCTCGTGTACTCTTTGACATGTCTCTTATAGATTATATTTAAATAGCCATATAAAAAAATATTTTATAGTGTTTTGAGTGATAACGTTTCCATCATTCTCATTAAATTTAATTTGAATAAAATTTGATTTTAATAACCATGTTTTAGGATGTCTATTTTTTTTTTTAAAAGCAGATTTGAAAAATCCTCTAGTATTGTGGGCATACCTAAAATTAAATATGCGTTAAACTCAGAACTTTAGAATAATTATTACCCACAGTCAGAGTGGGGTTATAGAATTTGACATATTTTTCACTGTATATTTACATGAAATCTTCAATTATCTGAAACTTTGAGCATATCTATTAACAGTCCTACTTCGTTTTAATCTACACGATATTAAGAAAAATGAATTAAATATGCTTATTTAGAAACAAATCAAATATAGATTTTTTTTTTAAAAAACCTTAGATTAAATACTAATTTGAAATGATTTATTTCTGTATTATTTTTTACAAGATCGGCGTTAGTCTTTGAGGCATAGTATATCCATCTTAAACATATTTAAAATATAATCCACATTTTTATGATTTTTTTTTTATATAATTATTATGACAACGTTTTTGTGCGAGAGATTTCTGTGCGTATGCCCACAGTATGACGACTACAATTAACGATATGAAAAAATGTCAATCAAATTTGAATCTCTTTGTATAAACCCTGTTTTGACTAGAGTTTTGCAGCTATACTATGAAATCTAACCATTATTAACGTCAATATTACCATTTGCCGGCGAATAAAATAAACATGTCTCTTTCTCCGAATAAAAATCTACTAATGTAAAATTTTGCTTGCTCTTATAAATCTTTGAAACGATAATATCTTATATTATCCACACATTAAAATAATAGCTTTAGAAGATCATTGACGGAGTCTTGTTTTAAATCTCTGTCATTCCATTCATAATGTTTAATTTATGAAAATAGTAGCCGGACTGTGTCATCCTATGCTTTTTAGTGCTAAAAAATGATGAGGTAAAATTATCAATGAATTTACGTTACAAATTTTAATTTTTAACACCGAAAAGCAAAGGATCTTGTTTACTGAGTTTTATGCAGCTATTATTTTTTTTTAACCGAGTTGAAATAAAAATAAAATATTGGATTTTAAATTTTATCATTCAGATGTAAATATTAGAGAATGGCTACATAAAATGTTCCTTTGTCAAAAATAATGATAGTGATAAGTAGTGTAATGATAAGTCAACTGGATCCAAACATGTATCAATGGATATTATCATTAGCACAATCAATCAAAATGCGAGATTCATACATTTTATTACGCATTCAATAATATTTTATTAATAGCGATTCGACCGAACCGGCGTGTTTCATTGAGTGTCGGTTTCGAAAATGAATAAACGAGTATGTGCATAGAACACTATTGAGTAATTTCAACAATCATTAATGTTAAGCAACTTGCAAATATCCTAATTTTGTGAAAATTATACCTGTTACTATTGTGACGATTAAATTTATAAAAGCTGATATGTTGAATAAATGTATATTGCTAATAACATTTTTTGAATGACATAATATTTACCAATTTAATAATTAGTGACCTCTGTCCCGGGCAAATGATTATCCCATGTTTGGATTCTATGACTTGTGATGATGGTGGAACCATATTATTTGTTAAACGAGTGGCGTTTTATATGATTTAATCGCAGTCATGATTATAGTTGAGTTTAGTCGGTGATTTGGCGGGATATTCCACAATTATCTTTGGCTAAAAAATCGTTTTACGGTCACCATTATGCCAGACTCTAGTCATGATTATTTAAAATAAAATTTAGTTCAAACAATAGTATATGAATTTCAAAACATGACTGTCCCGACTATACAATAATTTTGGAATGCTTGTTCTTCACATTGAATTTTATTTATGTTGAATAGTTAAATATTGAGTAGAAGGGATTCTACTTTAGTAAAATAACAGGATTTATTCGAATCGTACATCGTTTATATACAAATTTTCGTCATACATTTTTAACGGGATTATTGCAGTTCGTAAACGGCGAAAGTATTGAACAAAATTACTCTTTTTCATGTTTCATCGAAATAATAACGCATTAAAATTAATATAACGCGAATGTGCGGATACGATGAAACGTGCGATACGACTCAAGTATCCGAGGGTGCCGCTCAGACGATTGAATTATCCATAGAATTTAAGGTGAATGATCACAATATTTCTTTGTGAGAATACAATGTTTCTGACATTGAAATGTGTTAGTCCAGTTCTGCTTTTTATGTAAATATACATTTTGAATACTAATATCACTGGTGTCGACACAATAATGAATGAATTTAGACAATGCAACAAACAGGATTTTAAATAAATATCGATATTCTGCCCATATTATTAACGTGAATATGAAATTTATATTACTATATTATTAAATATAAATTTTGATATTTATACATTAGTGCCTATGAATTTATTATGCATTTGATATTGATTCAATATCGTCGACTTTGAATGCATTTAAAGATCAATTTAATTTGTTATGTAAAATTCCAAAAATTATTTGTAAAAAGGACATGTCGATCGCGATCGATATTGTTTTTATATTTGAAATCTATATATTTCGTTTGGATCTTTATTTAAATTTTATTTTCCAATAATTAAACGTATCCGGAAAAAGAAAACCTATATTATTTTCGAGCAACTTCATCCGACGTATTTATTTAAACGTAACGGTTTATTCGCGAACAGTATATCACAAGATTAGATTAATTAATTATGCTCGTTATAATATTATTGATATTAAATTGATTTACCGTCGTAAACTATGGGTGAAAAACGTAATGAATTTAACTATTTTTTATATAGGCTGGGCCTAATGTGTCTTGAAAGACGTGCTGACGTGGCGTAAATCTATAGCGACCGTTTCCATTCACGAGAGTTTTATTAAACAATATTGCGGGGTTGCCTGAATATATATATAAATTTAGCCACTGATATAATCATGTAATTATTGTGTTCATTAAAGTAAACAAAATTCCAGTATATTATAAATGTATCTTCTCGTCTAAATAATGAAATGTAAATAATAAAAGTGTAGAATTTCACGCATATCGTGCTTGGCTTGTGTAATATTTCAACGATTGTTTTTAGTAATTTTCGTGTAATTAATTTAAAAGAATAAAAAGACGTTGCACAACTCAACGAAATATTATGTTATAGCCAATTACTCGAATTATGAATTGTTATTAAACGTGCGTAATATTTGAATGTCATCCAAGTATTTATATTTTATTTTGAAGTGAAGAAACCGTAGCCCCGTTCAGATATATTATTTTTAACGTAGTTGTTGTGCACGATTGTTGTAATTTTTTAATTCTGTCGGAAAGATTTCAGCAATTGTGTTACGTTCGGTCTGTAGTAGGTTTTATAAAAGTTTTTGTTTAAAATAAATTCACACTAAAGTCATTTCCTATGTTTACACGTTACGTGCGAAGAGTTGCGTCTATGTGCTTGCGACATACTGCCAGCAAAATGTAGAACTTTCCCGTTATAAATATCAGTTTCAAACTCACCGAATCCAGGAGCAATATCATCAATAATTTAAGGATTAAAAAAATAAATTTAATTTAGTAACCCAAGATATCGTACTGTAAAAGTTAATGAAAACATAAATATTAATAACTTATGTATAATTTCAAACCAAATATTAAAAGATATGATGCCATTTTTACGAGCATTGTAGACTTTGGGTTCTAGTATGGAATGTTAAAAAAACAATGATAGTAAATCTCAGTGTTTACTTTTACGCTTCGGCTAAATAATTATTTTTTTATGAAAAACATCAATTGAACTTTAAGAGTCAGTTAACGTAAATTACTTAAAAATAGATCGGGTATATACTTTCCCAACAAAAAAATCACTAGACCACACAAACAGTAAAAATACCCTTTCCGTAAGTAATGCTCAGCGTAATGTGTTCAATTGTATACAGTGAAACACAGGTTTCACGTGTTCGGATTTCATGTATTCCGGCCTTTTACGTTAAATTTTCACAATCGCGTTTCATTTTAGTACCTTGTTTCTAACCCCGAATTTACGTTTTTTTTTCAGTCCCTTCAAAAACATAAAAACGAGGTTTCACTCTACATATTTTTTTAACTAGTTTTAGAGTGAATATTTCATTGTTATCTAAAATATTGTTTGTGATATTACTCCAACTTTGTTAGTACCGAATTATTGCTTGGTAAATAATGGTTATGCTTATACCATATTCTGATTTGTGCGGAATCCTATTTTAAGTAAAGTGGTGTAACATATTTTTGGAGTAATCGATTATAATCTAAGAACCGTAATAATATTTTTGTAAAAATGAATTACCACGTTTTAAATTAAATATCATTTAATGTACCATCAACCCTCCTATAGCGCCTAGCGATTTTGTTTTTTTAATCATATTTTATAAATTAAACAAAATCAACACATCAAACATTTTTCCATTCACATATATTAAATGACCTAGTTCTATTTTTAGTGAAAGTGAATTTCCGAAATATGTAATTTGACATTGAAAATTTGCGCTCTAGAATGGAGCACTATAGAAGGGACTGCCGCACTATAGCAGGGAGCGCTATAGGAGAGTTGTCTGCATTCATATCGTATCATATCAAAGTATCAAAACTTTAATAACCTACTATAGATGAAATAGGCATTGTTTAAAATATGATCTCTTTTTGTTTTAAATATTGGATGTCACATTCAAATATACGCAAGTCTTAGTTGAATAGTTGAAGGTATCGTTAATTTTTCTTTTATAATGTAACGCCCCCCCCACATATTATTTCTTTTTTACTTTTGTGTAATTTACGTCGTGTATACAACCTAAAAAAAATTATATATTATTTTAAAAAGTTTATATTTACATTGACCACTCTATAGATAACGTTTATCGGTTAGATTTTATGTTTATATATTTTAATTTAAGCTATATTTTTTAAGACATTATCTTGACGTTGGCCATTTTATAAATTAAGTGTAGATATTTAAGTATGCATATATGTTTTATTTTTAATGCAGCTATATTCTATTCCCTGCTTCAGAATTTTTAACACTACAATGCGGTGGTTAATATATTTATATATAGATGTATATATATTCTAGGTATTAATTGAAAACACCACATTAATTAAAATATATTTCAGTATATTATGTTTTATACGATGTAATAATATAGTTACACATAGTTTGTGTTTTTCTTTTCATTTAACACGCTAAAATGAAATTCGAATTCTAACTCGATGGTATCTCTATCGGTATAAATAACCATCCGGATTAATAACGCAATAGAGATTGCGGGTTCAACGTTTTTACTTATTTTTGCTAGACGTTACTATTTCATTACCAGCATATATTTTTTTGTTATTTATTGTTTACAATTTAAATAGTCATTTAATAGTATACGCACTATCCAATCCCTTGCATTTTTTTTATTGTTACGTCACCGTGTAAAGGAACGAACGTTGATAGCCGATAAAGGTATCTGAGATGCCACAGTTATGTTAAAGACGTGACGCTGCCAAGAGTTCATTCCGACCTATCCTGCCCGGCGATCACCTTGAATACGATGCCCAAAATCATACATATTTAAAATATACTCTCGTAAATTTAACACAAGATAATACAGAACAATATGTTTATTAATCATACTTCAGAGTTATTTTACTTACGAGTACACAGTTTATAGATTTTTAGTGATGTTACGCAGCACTTCGTAGAGATATCGAATTTAGAATTACGAATTTTTCATTTTACAATACATACATATATAAGCGTTTAGTGATTTTGGGAAAGAAGAGATAAAAGGTACTTTTAAAGAATGGCTCAAGACTGTTTTAAAATAGTCTGATATTATTACTGGTGATCTGCATGAAACCACTAGGCAGTGTAATTTTAAGTAGAAAAAATGTGCTTTGTATTTTAATCATTTTATAATAATAACTGTAGTTGTTTTTAATACTTTTAGTGTTAATTTTATATTGTGACACAATATATGGTCGGTTCAACTTGAATGAATTAAAAATATACACCCCGTAAAATTATTAATGATTTGATTTGCTTAGCGAGTAAATTGCCGATGAGAAATGTCTTTTTGTGAAAGATTAATAATAAAAATCGTTTTTATTTTTTTGGTTTTGTCGTTTCGCTACGTGTAATATGGGAAATATTATGTAAATATTTTTTTAAACCATTTATCACCCATATGAGTATTTTTTAGACATTTTGTGAATAAATAAAATTTTAACTTAATTCGACGTTAATAATTTTAATAGTGGATTAGATGACCATTTTTGTGCCACGACTTCAAGTCTATGTAAGGATAGCGTTTTCGAATTACTCCCACTAATGCAAATGTATTTTATACATATACCTAGATAAAATTGCCATACAATAATTGTGACTAGATTATAATATAATTGAAAAAAATCACCATAACTTTATTGGAGTTATTTTATTTTAGTATATTTGTGTATAGACTTATTCTTATATTGTGCTTAGTGTGTTTGTGATTGGAATTATCATGAGAAATTTTAACTTGTTTTGTATGCTGATTTTGAGGTGAAAAATCTATTCACAAATTACATTAAAAGTAATACTTGCAGACGAAATGTATTATAAATAATTGTAATTTTCCATAATTCGTTGCGTTTTATTTTTAAATCCTTGAAAAATCCTATCTCCCAATTAATCAATCATTAGATTACCACCTATCTCACTTTGATAAAACTATGAACAAATTGAAATAAGTGACAAGATTAATTATTTGATATATGTAGATTATGAACAAACTCGATCGCGTGCTGTAAATTAATATTTAACGATAATATTCAGATTGTCAACTATCACGCCGTTTTTATATTAATTTATTACAACCAATAATTAAAACTACATATAATTGAATCAATTATATTTTAGGTCTACCAGAAAGTTCTGTCTAAATTTTTCATACCTTGAATAAACTTTATTGAATACAGTTAAACCCCCACTATCACTAAAATCAGGACTGTGTAATTGGGGGAGTGAAGCCGTCCGGCTGTGTGCGTATAGCCTGGCACGTGTTGAATACACAGACGCTAGCCAACGTTTGACTGTATGTGAATGCGTGAATTGGGGGATTTGCGGTGAATATTTCAACTCAGCGCGTAATTCGGGGTAGTGTAATTGGGGGTTCCACTGTAATATAATTTCCATCATGATCATCGCATATCACTTCTTGCCAGCATGGTGGCAATTTGTATATCCCATTTTTAAAAAATGCCTTATCCCTAGAGGTGAACAATTGAACCAGTGCTTGTCTGATATTTTTAATTTTTTTCCCTCCAAAAAATTTTGTGAGGACAGAAACAAGTGATAATCGGAGGGTGCTTGGTCCCGGGAGTATGGTGGATGCGACAGAATTTCCCAGCCTAACTCTGTGAGTTTCGTAAAACTCACAGAGTTAGGTAGTAAACTCGTAAATGCTAAGACTGTTCAGAATAAACTGAGTGAATAGAAAAAAGACACAAATTTGCACTCTACATATTTTTAATACTTTTATAAAACTGATGAAAAAATATATTTTTCCATCACAGTAATGTGTAAATTAATAAAAACATGTTTAATATGAGTTTCATTTTCCCGAAAACGAAAGGGACTTATTATTTTTGAACTTTTTTTCTTTTACCTTTAGTAATTTTACTATCGCTAATTCGTTTTTCACCAATATCCGTAAATTTCTTCAGATCTGCACAAAATAAAATCTAAAAAAGATATATAGTTTTAGCACAAGTTATGATACGAATGGATAGATTTGTGTTTTTTCATTATGAGTGGAAAACAAATACTTACAGTATGTGCCCATCCAGCCAGTGGTCCATACATATTACGAAAATGATCACCAATCTCGTTATAAATTTTATCTGTGACACTCTTGGAATTCTTTAAATGTTTCAGATAATTATTAGCAGCTATTTGAAAAACATGTGTATCCACCGGCACAGCCTCCATGTGTCCCAATGACATTAGACAAATACAATCTGCCACCTGAAACATTTATTATGAATGTAAAATGGCAAATGTTTTTGATTGCAGTTGTTACATTATTTTTTGACAGTATTCGTACTAAATGAAATTTCGCATAAACGTTTGTCTTGTAAATAATTGCCCATCTTAATCCACGTTTGAAAATAAAATGTTTTTTTCAAAAATAACATTCTCCAAATGTCAACTGATGAATAAAACACAAAATATGTCTTATAGGACTAAAGACTGGATCACAACTGATGGTGAAAAACGACCAAGCAAAATATATAATTTCCGTCCGTCCACCTAATATTAATATACATATTATATATAAATGTGTGAGGCCTAAAGTTCTTTAGGCGGAACTTTAAAAATTAGATTCACAAAACAATCATAAGATCAGTATTAAAATACAACTTAAGAGACGTACCAATGTCTAGAGTACAAAGGGAGGAAAGAAAATTCGCTATCTTTGAGAGAATTCTGTGAAAGATCTTTGGTTCAAAGTAATTCGTTGAGATGACTACAGAATCACAACCAACACAAAAATATATAGGCTAGTTAATATGGACACAGCAAGAAGTTGTGTAAATCCCAAACATCGGGATCGACAGGCCATGTCAAGCACATGGAGGAAACCCTGCATCCAAAAGTCACTGACAGAAGGACTAATCTAGGATGGGACGAGAAAGAGACTGGCAAAAGCTCAAAAGAAATGCTGTATCGGAGTCAAACGCCATCCTAGAATGTAGCGAAGGAAGAATTTATTTTTAAAACCATTTAGACAACTATCAAAGTACATAAAAGGATTCATCCATAATTCCTTTTTAAAAAAAGGGATTTAAAAATATACCTTTGGACCTATGCCCGGAAGTTTTACTAATTCCAATTTAGCATTTTTATACGGCATACTTTTTAAAGAATTGATCCATTCTTTTCCGCCCCATTCTTTCATTTTTTCTGCAGATTGCTGAATAAATTTTGCCCGATAGCCAAATTTTAGTTCTCGTAATATTCTTGCTCCACCTTAGTAAAAATATTAAATATGTAATATTGATTTATATTTTCAAACATGTTAACCAAAAGTTATCGCAAAAAATATTTAACCACCTTTTCATCGCATAAGTTATCGACGGTTGGAAAAGCATAATATTTTATGTCGTCACATTCACATATTTTTTGTCCATATTTATCACAAAGCTTTTCTATCATTGATGAGATTCTGTAAATAATATTATAATCAAATTACAATTTTGAGAAATTTCGTATTTTTTAGCATAAATAATAGAAACTTGTGATAAATCTAAAAATCAACAATGAGGTTTTAACCTTGAAATATTATTGTTTTGACTGCATATAAAGGAAAATAAATTTTCAACAGGATCTTGCGCCAACATTCTCACTCCATAGAAACTCTTTGCAGCCGATGCAAACAGTGGATCACTATTCGACCACTGTTCGTAAAGTTTTTCCAAATCATAATCTAAATTAAAGTATTCTTTTAACAACGATTCATAAAATGCCTTTTCACTATCATCGTGTGGTGCTGATTTTGTGCCCGATTTTTTACAATAATCCAGCGATCCGAGAACTTTATACGATATTCCTTTAGTATTTTGCCGTAATTTCCAAACTGTTTTTTTGAATATGCCGGTCCATTCATCCGAACCTTCATCATGTTTCCATCTAAAATAAAAAGTATGTATAAAATCAATTTAAATCTTTAAATATGTAAAATTTGATATAGTGCTGTCAGTACCTGAAGGACTGGCCACCAGCCAAGCAAGCCCGAAGCTGCAGGGGAGCGGCCTCTAGCTCATGCCAGTCTCCCATGCTGATTTGACGGATAACTCTCCGTTGCATCTCTCGGCCGTTTATATTAACGATACGATACTCGATATTATCGTTAAAACTGATTTCAAATCTACCGATAGATTAAAAAAAATATAACCTTAAAATGTTGACAGTTGACACATCTATTAACCCCCGCCAAATTAGAATTAATACTATATCTTATTCGTAACATGTATATATTATTGAATTCATAACCTTTAAAACATTTATCTTATGTATTTATAAATTTGCATATGATTAAATATTACCGAGGTAAAAAAAATAATAAATCCTCCATTGCAGGATTTTTAACTCTTTTCTTTGTGGCACACTTGAACCTATAGTTGAATTACCACGCCATTCCTAAAACTATGATAATTAAAAATATTCTGTACAACAATCAACTTTCTTCCGAGTATCATTCATCGAAATTGGCACAAGAAAAATGTAAAAAAAACACTGCTTTATTCTGCAAAGAGCTATACTTGATTGTTATATTATATTGTTTTGCATTTCGTACTAATCTAACTAATACAATTATCTTGGGTATATAGTTTTTGATTTATAAGTTGGTATTTATTTATTATATATACATACACCTATCCCTCGATTTATGCGGTTTTTTTTGCTAAGATCTAATGGTTAGATTATCATGGTATTTGGGGATAAAAACATAACATTAACGCAAGAATGTATCATGTAGATGACCAGATGTGTTATTCAAAAACAAGTACTTTATAAATACAAGATTTTTTTAATTATGTATCTTTCTGTTTCTGAAACAAAAAAGTTATAAAATAATTCTTTAAAATTGTCATCTCCCAGGCCTTCTTGTTGTCCCCCTGATGATGTACAGGAATATAGTCCATGTTTATACCCTAAAATGATCTTGGCTAGAGAACTTGGTTTGATCAGCGACAGTTTCATTCGATCACTGGAAGCATTACTGTTTAATAATATCGTCACCCGATATTTTGCTGTCTTAACCACTTCACATTCGGTTTCTTTTCGAAGAAATCGGTCAAAATGAATTGATTATTTCTATTGAATTTTTTTCGATCGCTATCCGTGTATTTGAGACACAAGTAACATCGCATAAATCAGTAGAATGTGTGAACGCATCCCAGGTTTTTTTTTATGAAGATATCAAAGTTGAGCGAGGGTGGACATGACGCCAAGTGATCGCACACAATCTAACGCCAAAGAAGATTTGCGCTCACCAGTGAGCGCGCGAGTGTGAAGTGGTTAAAGACACTAGCAATTTTTTGAGATTTGGATAAATAATTCCTGCTAGGCATTTTCTTCCTGTATAATTCTGTTCAGGTGTATATAAATTTTCTTAGATTATTCCATTAAATTTTGCTAAAAATTGCAATGCTCTTTTTTCAATCTAACTGTCAAAATATATAATGATTGAAATGAAGTTGGCTGTAAAAAAATACAAGTCCTCTGTTCTTTCCGAACAACCCAATACATAGCCATTCCGAATTACCGGAAAAGTAAACCCTTTGAATATTATACGGTTATGGTTAATTGCAATTATCGGTAATCTAACTGAATAAATAAATAAAACAAACTGTTTTGTTTTTTGTTCCAAAATAATTTGTAAATCACAGATACTTAACATTTTTTTGCATATCAGAATATTAATTTGCTGGTAAAAGTTATTCTATAATTTAATTAGTTTCTCAAAATATTATAGACTGCTCAAAATATTATTCGATAAAATATTAAAACTCTCCTTTATGTGTCTGGAATTCACATTTTTCCATTATTTGCGTTCTATTTTTACAATCCCGTTTCTACGTTTGCCCTCTAATGTAGATTTCGCTACTTTGGATATTGTAAACATCAGCTATTCATAATATACTCGTATAATATACTCAGATTTTACCATTGAAAAATCTTTAGTTGTCACTTATTTAATATTTATGTTTGTTAAAAATGTTTGTAGTCATCTGTTTTTTCATCGTGGGGCATTGAAACCATTGTTATTATTATTAATGGCTCCTAGTGCAAAACACATGTCAAATCGATGGAATCACTAGTAAGCACAAAGGACTGTATAAAAAACAGAAATGTATAAAATTATTTGGTCGGCATTTTAATTTTAAATATGTTTATTATATAAAATATTTAGAAACAGTGAAATCCCAATCTACAAGTTCTTCTTTATTTTTTTTATTCCAGAGCAAACAACCATAAGAATGTTAAATAATTCTGCAATCATCGTTCCCTAGTATATCGTTATCCTCTTAACGGGTTATTCTATCCTGCAGGTGCAAGAAAATAAGTAGAAAAATTCAAATTGTCCTAGTCTGCCATGTTTTTTTTAATACGTTAAGAAAGGAGTAATGAGAATCATATTAACCAACATTCTAGCGAAAACTATGAATTCTGGATTTTTTTATGACTGTAATGTAAGTGTGAAAGACTCATTACCTTAGGATCTTTAAAATCTACATTGAACCTTTATATGGTTAATAATGACTAATTTCAATCACTTACAAGACAATAAAACATTGAAAAGCATTTTAAAATTGATTTATGACTGATGAATTGAAAATTTCTTTACATCAAACATATATTTGATATATTATTAAAAACAATAATTAAGATCTAACTACAGTTAACCCTCCTATAGCGCAGAGATCGGGACCACGCTATAGCAGACTAGGCATCCATACTAAATTTGGGGTTAGGGATATCGCCGTTTCGTTGATATTTTATAATTCTTTTCTTTTCTTTATTGTTATTCTTTTCGTTATTGTTATATATGTTATTTTTTCACATTACTATTATGTTTTTATGATTGACGACCTGGGTTATTCTGTAATGTCAATCACGTTTTGTTTTTATGAAAACAAATAAATAAAATATTTAAATATTTAAGTCTGAAATATTAGGTATAGCGAAAAGTAATGACCGTTTTTTTAGTACAAAGGAAAAATTTATTTACAAGAATATTACAAATGATTTATTTGTTTAAATAATTTCCTTTATTATTTATAATGTCTCTCCACAATTTGGGCAACTTTTCGATCCCTCTTTTATAAAAACCTGGCTTCTTTGATTTAAAAAAGGCATTTAAGTGATTTCGGACTTGGTTTTCTGAATTAAATTTTTTGTTGCGAAGCGAATGCTCCATACTCCGAAATAAGTGGTAATCTGATGGAGCAATATCGGGAGAGTAAGAAGAATGAGGAAATAGTTCCAAGTTAAGCTCTCTAATTTTATCTTGAGTGATCTTTGCTGCGTGCGGTCTCGCGTTATCATGTTGTTAAATGCGCCGTTGATTATTTACTAACATTGACCGTTTTTTTTATCAATTTTTCCTTTAATCTGTTTATTTGCGAACAGTATACCTCTGCTGTGACTGTTTTGCAGGTTTTAGTAATTCATAAAGAAGCACTCCCGAAATATCCCACCACACACACAGGCCGAGGTGTTGAAATCGGTGCTTCCCCTGGAGAAAGCCCTTGCTTTTTTTATTAGGAAAGTTATAAAGGATCCATTTCTTATATCCAGTAACTATTTTTCTTACAAATGGATCGGTTTCATACCTGCTCAAAAAGAAGAACAAATGGCCACTCGTTGATTCAAGGGCGACTGCGATAGATCATGCAGCACACTGCCTATGTTTCTTTCCCAACAGTTTGGGGTGGTATTTTACAGTTGACCAGGGACAGCCGATGTCTTGAGATATTTCTTTAATTGTTTTTCGAGGATCGGATTCCAATAGTGATTTCAGCACTTGATCATTGGTTTTTTGCGGCCTTCCCGATTTTGGTTAATTTGCTAGATTTGTGTCCCCATTTTTAAATTGATTAAACCACCGTCGACACTTCTGAGTCTTTAAAATATCACCATAAGTTTCGCAAATGCTTTCGGTGGCTTTTTTGCATTTCAATCCTTTGTCAAATAAAAACAATACAACACACCGTAACTGCATCTCTTAGATCTCTGGCCATGACATTTTTTCTATGGGTGAAAATGAAAAAAAAATGTATTGAAGTCGGGAAGGGATAAAAGGAGCTTTAAATAATACTAATTTCGACGTTCTTACTCGCCGGTTAGTGTCCGCAACCAATGAGCCGGCTAAAACTGTACTCGACAACTCTTAATGGTTCTGAATTTTTTTTTTATGCGAAATGTATATTAATATGTACTTGATTTTGGTTTCATTTATTTTTAGGCCCCTGTCAGTTGCACCTCGAATTACCTAATAACTATTATTATTAAGGATCATTGTTATCATGGAATAATATTATTCGTGTGGGCGAATAGTTAAAATGTTAGTGTCGTAAAGTCTTGTCATAAATAACAATATAATATATATATTTATTCCAAAATATAATGGATATATGCAATTATTTTCTTACCAACCTTAGTTTGTAATAAATTACTTAATTCTTTATTATCCAGCACTCTCATAATCCGGCCCCGTCTGAAGCGAACCTGTCAGACATAGTCAAAATGATGAATACGGAGTAGAATTTTTTTATTTTCGCAATTTCACACAGTTCATATTTTATGCACGGACAATAAATTACAAAAAAATAGAATTAAACAACGGGCCCGTGACGGATAAGGGACGCGACTCTTGATTATTTATCTGGAATTAGTTTTTCCTCTCGTAGCTCATTTTTTTCTCTCTCCGAAAAACAGAATGTTCTCATCGTATTTTCATTCTCATACATTCCGCCTCTTCGCTTGGTGTATGTTAACTCTTATTTCATAAGCAATTTAATGCTTGACTGACACGCCATTGTGTGCCATAATGCGCATCGTGGGGGTTTACTATGAATAAAACATGCCAACTACCCGAAAATGTCCACAGTCGCATGCCAACGTTTGTCTTTCGATTGGATCGTTGTATTATGAGGTAGAGCGAAAGACTTAAAAAAACATATCGATCTGCAAAAACGCGGAAAACAGTTTTTTTCGTCAAAACTGCTCGGTTACGATGTTATGTTTAACATTATTCAATGTTTGTTCGAGAGAAAACGATTTAAAATGAAATATTTATTACAATCATATCATTTTATGAACATGATTGCGCAGTCATAATAATCTGAAAATTGAACCCAGATAAATATTTTTTTTCGACCGAATTGGTACTAATTTTGGCATTTTCTTACATTCTTAATATTTATCACGCGATTATATGTGAGTAATGTATTTTTACGCTTCTATCCGCTAAGACAAATGTTCGGCGTTTAATAAAGATTAAGTGGAATTAAAATAATGGTGAATTAAATTAATACATACATTATTAAAATTAAACAAAATACAAAAATCATATTTATTAATATTAATTACATACGTTATACACCCGATTATCCGGACGACGGTAGGGCGGGACCACACGGATAACACGACCTCAAACTAAAGTAGAATTTTATAAGAGGACTGGTAATTTAATTTAAAAAAAAATGAAACTGGTTTGCTTATAAGAAACTGTTACTGATTTTTTTTAATATGAGTTTAAAATATCCTATTAGCTAATAAATAGCAAATATTTAAAACCCATACTGCATACTCCATTAAAATGTCAACAGATATCAGTTCTTGTGTTGAAAAACGTTAAAAACTCGGAAAACACGATAACGATTAATCGTACTCTATGTGACATAATTAAATTTTGTCTGTC
>JAGXCT010035281.1:3999-16081 GCA_022495035.1 Philopotamus ludificatus
ATTTTTTAACAAACAACTCGAACGAAGTTTTTTAAATTTAATTAAAAAAAATGTATTTTTTTAATCGGATGTCAGATCAAACCTTATATATGCTTCTTATTAATTTTCCCAATGGATACCTTTTTTTTAATAAATTTTTAAAAATATATAATAACTCATAGATTTGACTAAAAGTGGACAGAATAGAAAAGGTTAAATTAGATATTATATCCGAATTATATATATTTATTTCAATTGTAATTCTTTTGCAATAATTTGCGTAATTTTTTTGTAAAACTTGAGCAATTTTTAAATCATTTGGGTTTGTCAATCATCAATTAGTGATTTTTTTAATATTGCACACATATTATTGTTATTTATGTCCGTAAAAATACAAATATGTCATAACTGAAATCTTTTATTCGAACTTTAATTTTTTTTTGCACTAAACTTTATAATATTATTGTATAAAACAATTTTTACTATTTCAGATGAGATTATTTTTCTGAAAATTAGTTGTTTTTCCTTTAAATAATGATCTAATTTTTTCAAATACGCCCATCTTTTTTTACACGGTCGATACTTTCAGAAAAAAACGCGAAAAAGACTATTTGGAGAATTAATATTTTAAATAGATTCATTTAAATAACAAAATCACTCTTTTAAACGGATTTTCTGGAAAGTATCGAGCGTGTAAAAAAAGAGTCGAGTGTATTATTATTTAACCCTTTGGCTATTTAACAACGATATACCATTGTATTTTGTATTGATGAAGATGAAAATGATACAAAGACATCTTATATGATATCATCCATTAGAGTTTATTTCCTAACACACAGAGGTCCGGGCGCACATATATATGGGTCTCAAAAATTTTACACAGGTTCTGCGAAACGCACATATCTGTGCGCCCGGACTCCTATGTAAAGTTTTTGAGACGCACATATATGTGCGCCCGGACCTCTATGTGTAATATAAAACAGATTGAGGCACCTTTTTTTAGAGAAATCCATTGTTTTTTTCTTTAGATTGTTGCATAGAATCTACGGAGAAATAAAAATACAATGTATTATGTTGGATATCCTATAAATCCAGGTTTCTATTTTTTATCAGTAATTTTTGCCATGGTTTTACAATACCAAAATTTGTTCATTTGATTCATACTTGATGATCGAACGATAGAAATAGATATTGATTGTATAGAACCTCTTATCATCAGTCATGATTCGATTTTATTCCAGGTCAATAAAAATAAACATGTACCATATTTCTCCGAAAATAAGGCCGGGCTTTATATTCATATTTGCTCTAGAAGACGCGCTAGAGTTTATTTTTAGAAGATATCTTATTTTTTCATGTACAAAAATCTGCATTTTTTCGATTAGTCGTGTCATCTTCTTTTGGAACATCGTCATCACTCTCTAAATCCCGGATTCCGATATGAATTTTCTGTGACTAAATTTCCTGTACAACTTTGGACAATCTATCGTGTCCAATAATAGAGTTCTTCGTATCCTTGCATCTCTGCTCGTATTTTAATGTGTCCAATATTTTTTATATGAAAATAGAAAACAGTGGAACCCCCAATTACACTACTCCGAATTACGCGCTGAGTTGAAATATTCGCCGCAAATCCCCCAATTGCGCGGTCGCATTCACATACAGTCAAACGTTGGTTAGCGTCTGTGTATTCAACACGTGCCAGGCTATACGCACACAGCCGGACGGCTTCACTCCCCCAATTACACGACTCCAAATTACACGGTCCCGTTTTCAGTGTTAGTGGGGGTTTAACTGTATGTGGAAAAACTTTTTACCCAAAAAAAACATAGTTGTGATGCTTCAGCCTCCGTATACATCGAACATGGCCCCTATTTAACTTCTTCCTGTTTGCGTAGATAAAAAAATCATGAAAGACGACGTTTTGACAATATTGAGTAGATAAAGACATAATCGCCGCGGAATCATACATTTATGACGCATGATATATTAGATTGGCCCATATATCAGTGGCAATAGGTGATATGAAAAACATCTTATATCAAAAATTTTCTTTGTTTTGTATAACGTTTGTGTAAAAAAATTCGGCTTTAATTGAAAAAACGAAACATGAAAGGATTCGACATTTTTTTAAGATGAAGAATTGCTCTTAGTTTTTTAGAAATCTAATAAAAAAGCCTTGGTTACTGAGTTAATTCTTGATGTTTTTTTTCATCCCTCTACTTTAGAACATTCACCATTCGCACACATTTTCAGAAACCAATTGTGTGCGAAAGTCGAGGGCCGCCTGTAGATATCTTTTGTGAAAAACTAATATAAACTGAACCCCTTTTTTATACGATTTGAATTAACTTGGTCCACTAAAACGTAAAAATACTATATTTTTACACGATTTATTTTTTCTAACACGGTTTCCAGTAACGAAATATTTATAAATGTATTTTTAATTGGCGCAAAAGGACGTAATTTTATGTGACAATAGTCAAAATGACAAATAGGTAAAAAAAAGTAAACAAAATGGTGAAATTTATCAGCTAACAGCTGATTTAGGTCAGATCGTCGATTTAGTCGTCAGTATTTTTTTTAGTAATTAAAATACTAAAAAAATATCGTCTCGGCCATATACAATGCGGAGCTGCAGCATCCCCAAGCAGATTGAGGAAAAATATATGTTTATATATTAATATGTGTATATTAACACGTTATGAGCAGTTCACGCCTTTTGGCGTGATGTTGTAGCAAAGCGTTATGAGCCGTTCACGCATTTTGGCGTGAAAGCCATACCCGCACTTCGTCATCAGAAAACGATGATGCGCTTCAAAAATGGATCATTTTCTTGACGTTTGAGAAGCAAATCACAGATGTCAACCAGGCGGCGCAAATTTCTTTCCATAAGAACCCGAGGAACCCATATGTCGAGCTTTGATATTAAACTTAGGCGTTTCAAATGATCATGAACTGTCAAATTCGATCAATTTAATCTCTCAGCGATCTCACGATTTGTTATTTACCGTTTTGCATCAATTAATGCCTTTATTGTGTCCTCATCAGCTTCAACTGGTCTTCCAGAACTTGGTGCAACCTCAAAATTTCCGGATCGAAATTTTGCAAACCAGTTTTGGCACTGGCGTTCTGTTAATACATCTTCTCTATACACATCGAATATTTTTTTTCTTGCTTTACAAGCATTTTTACGTTTTCGATAGTAAAAAGTAAAATATGCCGAAAATGTTGCTTTTCACTTTCCATATTTGAAATCAATCAAACTTTTTCACAAGCAAGACTTGCTATATCAGCTCTCAAAATATATAATGAATATGCGGCTTAAGTGTGAAGTTGGCTATGAGAAAATACAATTAAGTCCTCTGTTGGGAATAAACGAAATGACTTTCCGAACAACCCATTGTAATTTATATTTATCAATCTTATCCATAGGTTCCCAACCTTTTTCGGGTGGCGACCTCTTTTTATAAAATCCATGTGATCCGAGACCCCCATGCAATCGAAAAGGCATTTATGAATAAGGTAATTAAAAAAAACAACGAAAATATTTTTTTAAATATAATTTTATTTAAAATGATGAATGTTGAATAATTAATTTAATGCAATGGTTGAAATTGCATGTTGTTAACCAGTCAAAAAAGTCGCGGATGAGTTCTGGTTAACATAACCTCATGTCATCTTCAACATTTAATTAGTTTCTTGCAACTATTTTAAATGAAGAAGGAACGAAAATACACTCTCGCAGAGATGCGTAGACACAAATGAGAGCCTAAAACTCGAAGGGCAAGCACCGTCACATTTGGGTATGATTGATACCACGCAAAACTGAGTGAGCAATTTTCGGTAAACAAGTTACGTGCCGAGGAATCATTCCGAAAATATAAGAATTCATCTTGTAATTCATCGGGAATGCTGGCTATATCAAGTGAAGCACAGAATGGATTTCGTGTCAATCTAGTTTCTTCTTCTTTCAGCTCAGAGAAGTAACGCTGAAGTTCGTTTTCGAGGGATTCAAGATGCCCAGCAATCTCTTTAAAATTTTCATTTATTTCCCCTTCAGATTCATCTACCACACTGCAGAGTTTCTCAAACATGGCAATGTTTCCAAGATTTATTTTTCTTCGCCAGTTTTGCAGCTTGGATAAAAATGCCCTTAAATTATCGTGAAATTCGATAATATTCGTTTCCTTTCCCTGAAGTTTCAGGTTAAGCCTATTTTGCTGTTCTAATATATCTGCTAGATATGCTACTCTTTCCAATCAAGCTTTGTCGTTAAAGTATACCAAAAGATCATGTTTTCCTCGCACTTCTTGGAACGACTTGATTTCATCTTTCAATTCAAATACACGATTCACAACATTTCCTTTCAACAACCAGCGTACTGCAGTGTAGAAAAGAAGAACCTCGTGATCAGAATTCATGTCTTTGCACAGTTCTTTAAACAGACGGATGTTAAGAGCTCCAGATTTGATGTAATTTACGATTTTTATCAACGAATCAAGTACCTCTTGCAGAGGAATTGGAAGAGTCTTACGTGCAAGGGCACACCTGTGAATCATGCAGTGGATTCCCTTTGCTTGAGGAGCTAGTTCTTTTACTTTTTTCTGCCAGATTTTGACCCAAGCATCGATGGTGCACCATCCGTACAAACCCCACAGACGTTTTCCCATTATAATCCTCCGGTCACAAAAACGCATTTATCTTCTTCATAATGTCTTCACTTTTTGTAGTACTTTCAAGTCCACTACAAAATAAGAACTCTTTGATATCACCTGAATGAATATATTTCACGAATGCAAGCAACGAGCATACGTCAGTTAATTCATCAACTTGGAAAGAAAACAATGGTGAAACCTTAGTTGACTGTATATGTTAGCGACCCCCTTGTGGGTCGCGACCCACAGGTTGGGAACCTATGATCTAATCGGTGCCTACGCGGGCAGGGTTACTCCGCACGATGTCATGCAAGAGCGCTGTCTGCTTGTCAGCGCTACCAGTGTCGGATATTGGACGGATGCGGAGTGCGAGGGGGGAGGGGGCCTCGCTGCTAAGCGTCGCGCTGCGATTCGGTGCAGTCATAATGACTCATTGTAGCATAGTATACAGACTCGCAGTTCTTTGGTCGGTATTTTATTTTAAATAAAATATGAGCAAATATATGGTTTTTTATGTATGAATAATATCAATATTTATTGATTGAGTTTTCATTTTTTACACAATTTTGAATGGAACGCATCCCCCGAAATAAAGGTTGAGCTCCGTATTTTACTAATGTCGCCGATGTTCTGGTTAGCTTCTTTCGGTCTGATTGCTTCATTGAACAATTGTAGCGTAAAACATCGCAAATTTTCAATCATCCATCTGAAATTATCGATGATCACCCAGCCTGAGATGTTTTATTAAATTTTTCACTAATTAAATTCAACAGAAACTCGCGCTTATCATCCAGATCTTGCATAATAACCCGTTTATTTCTGTGCGATCATATATGTATCGCAAAAAAACAGGAAGAGCGATGTCGCCATCGCGGCGTACCGTTTTCTTCGTCCGCTGGGATCTTTTTGTTGTCGTCGGCGATCGTTAGCAGATTGAGAAGCACTGGCGCGCATGTAAACATTGGTTCTCAGGTGTCTCGGGTGTTTTTGTTCTCCACCTGTGTTGTGCCGGTCGATCGGTTCAGTCGCGTTCAAGTTACCGTTCGCCACGGCCCAGTTGAGAAAGTCGCTCTCGCACAGTGGCAGATCGGTCCACCGGGGGGCATCGAATTTTCTGCAAAGATTGACCGAATGTGTGGTGCGCCAGTTGTGCAAATACGGTGCCAGTTGTGTCGACGAATCGGTGACGTGCACAGAAAATAATTCCACGGAACAATTCCCGAAATTTGCTGAAATTATCTCTCGTACGTAGAAATTTTTGTTAGCGACGACATACTCGGCGTCGATTGAGAGCGTCTGATACAAAGCAATGACGATTATTATGTATTAAACTATGATGATTTTTTCCTTAACGATGTGGAGAAACTATTTCTCACACGACATTGTTGTTGAACGTCTTCAGCGGGGGACTATCATCGCCGCGTCGTCCTATTAATTCTGATTTCTTCGGATCAAATTATTGTTTAGTCGCCGGTCGTTCAATTGTGCTTTTGTTGTATGTTCAATTATTCGTAATTTTTCGATGAGCTAATGCGTATATGGAGCAATTCGTATTTGCCATTATTTAAAAGCGTGTTGTTTATCGCCGTTTCGTGAGCATTCGTTTGCCATTTGTTTGGCGCAATTTTTCTTGGGTTTTTTTTTTGGCGCGGATTTGATTAATGTTTCGGAGAGATTTCTGGGTTCACGCTCAATTTCAAAAGTTCACAATCATCGCTTCAATAAACGAAAGACATTAAAGTTTATTATTGTATTGTTGAAATAAATCGCAGACGCTTAAACGCCCAATTTTATTTATGAAAGTGAATTTTAATATAAAATTAAGATAAGCATGTCTTGTTATGTATTTAGATAACTTATCTTATTACAATATACATACGTTTTCAATATTAATAATGCCATATACTCAATATCTGATGAAACTCAACTTCATTTTTTTTTACCATTTTACCATTTTTACCATTATACGTTTTCGCTTTCCTCTAAAAAATATTCATCAATATTCTGCCAACTTCAATGTCATCATACACCTTGAAACACTTCTGGAACCCAATTTTTGGCTTACGGTTTTGCTCCTTCAGCAAGTCCACCTTTCTCTCTCCTCAATCTTCGAAAACTTCATCCTTTTTCGGTTATTTTTACATTTTTGTGAATAAAAAGAGATTGCAGGTGTCCATGTCCGACGAATACAGAGCCTGGGGCGTCAGAACGGTCTTGTTTTTGACCAAAAATTATTTCCAAGTAAAAAGTCGTTAAGCATACCATAACACGTGAAACATTTTCAACAGCAAGCATTAAAGTGACCATTTAATTCGGCTAGCAATGGCAAAATACGTCAGATAAAAATGTACTGTAACACAAAATCCCTTTTTTTTTCATTGCCATTATTTTCCAACCTTTAAATTTATGATTTGAGAGAAAAACTATCTGGTTTAGAGCTTTTTTTCTTACATAACCGTATTGTTTGATTCTTTATGGACCTAAAAATGTAATACATTCAACCCTCTTATAACGCTTCCTGCTATAGAGCGGGGTGTGTGGCAGTCCCTCCTATAGTGTTTCCTTCTAGATCGTCATTTTCTACAAAACGCTAAATTTTCAAGGTTCAATTACATATTTTGTAAATATATAATAACTACAGTCAGCCCTCCTATAGTTTTTCCTTTAAATCGCTGCTTTTTACAAAATTCCTTGAAAAGAGCATTGACGTTTATTTCGCTCGGCAATGTATTATAGATTTACGAAATATCTAAATTGACCTTTAAAAATATTAGAACTTTGTAGAAAACAGCGATTTACAAGAAACGTTATAGGAGGGTTGACTGTATGTAAATGGTAAAATGTTTAATATATAAATAAATAACTCCAAATTGTGTATGCCTCGAGTCTTCCATGTGGCAGGTTTCTATTGCGCGTTCCCTATCTCGGCGCTATAGGAGGGATGACTGTAATTATATGAAGCGTCTGCCGAACATAGATGATGTGTTAGAACCATCCAGTTTAACTCCCAAAATATTTATCTTGATAACGAAGAAGTCTACATGTTTCTTCACTCTTCGTAGTTTTGTTACAATAGTTCAAATGACGCCCAAAACCCATTTTATTAGTTTTTCTGTGCTAACCGAAGAACAGTGATCATTTTTTGAATGTTAGGCGCTTAAACTTAACCTAGCCGTGCCGATGGGGCTTAATGGAGATCAGTCTGACAAATCAGTCGGCGGTGTATACTCTGGGATTACGAGTACGCATCATATTGATTTGTTAAAAAATCCAAAATATCGACCAAATTATAAAGTATATCATGAATATCCATTTTTATTCCCCAATATCTTGAATTGATATGATTGGGGTCTCTGATAGACCCCATTCGGACGACTTGGCTATTCCTTTGACTGCTGAGCAACGATATAACGTTGCTTTTCTATATCTCACCTGCTAAAGGATGATCTTATCCAACAATTATCAGAACTAGGGAATTGAAGGCTAGGAAGACAGTGGAATTCTTAAATGCTTTTGTGGCCAATTATCTGCACACTATGAAGAGCATTGACGTGAGACGCGGTGCACTTGGGGACAATGTCTCAGCATCTGAACGATGGATCTAAAAACATGTCTTTATACAAATTTGTGTCAAGACATGCAATTATTAAAATTGTGATTGTGGAATTCTGCCATAATTCTTCATTGATTAACCTAAGATCTGACTTCACTAATAGTTTTCATAGATTTTTTTTATTTAGCCGAGTTTCTTGAATTTATATTATTCAATGGAAATATAAAAGGCACTATTTTCATTAAATAATCATGAAAAATTTATTGTTCGTTTCTTTTTTTTCATATGAATTGAGCAGAATAGTTTGGTTTAAAATATTCCATTGTCCGCGAGTGGTATCGAATTGGGTTCGTACACCACGATAATCTCCAGTAATGTCTTTTTTTACCATTCTATCAGCATACCATGCGGTACATGTGATAAATAACGTTGCTATATATGTCCATGGCGAGCCGCTATTTTTACCATATACTGTTATGGGTATGCGTTTCACAGTCTCATCGATCGGTTTTTGTCTAAGAAATTCGTGATAATTTATTCAACAACGCACATGGAAGCCGTTTCGGGAAACTCGCTCACAAAATATTTGGAATACGTATCGTACATCAGATGATGATGATGATGATGAGAAGAAATCATATGTTTATATGGGAATCATTAGCATGCAATTTGAATTTATGAGTCTCATAAACAGATTCGAGACGAAAGTCGATTTGATTAAATTTTATTGCAATAATTTTCGTACTAATGCAATGGAATATGTTGTAGGAATCTGACGATAGACCAAGAAGGCATTGCGAAGAATATATTTGTATTTAAAAGAAATGTGACTATTTTCTCAAGAATTCTTTAATAATTCATCGATATTAATTTTGTCCTCTTTAAAATAGTCTATTTAAAATATACGAAACGTAGCGCTGATGTTTTTGGCTAAAAATTCTCTCTACACTTTCCATATATATTTTTACACTAACATCTCATATATACAGCTCGAACATAGGTATGTCTAATACGCTTGTGGAAGATCGTTAGGGCCAGAAATGGCTTGTCCTTAGGGGCAACCCGGGCACTGCCCCACACACATTTCTCCTAAAAAAAAGAAAATTAGCTAAAATATACGAATAGAACTGTATTCGTATGTGTTTAGGTATTCTTGTATTCACCCTGGTCACGTGATCGCTAGTTTTGTCGCAAACGAATCTTGTTGTTTGGCTAGATAGTGGAGGTAAAGAGAAAATTTTCGTATTACCGTATACAGAAGGTCGCTTTTCGTTTGCTGCGTAAAGTTTTGTTTGGGCAGAGCTGTATATGCCCTCCTCGTATATATTTTCTACTCGATTCGAAAAATTAACGACACCATCAATGTTTTTTGACTGTATTTTGCTTTTCTCTTTTCTGAAATTTGAATATCATCAACTGATGAAATCTTTTAAAGTTTACACAATTCAAACTTTCGTGCAACCGTGTTTCGCACACTTTGCAAGGTTTTACATGAAACCTAGCCTGGGGGGCCGCATGGTTTCATGTAATGATAATCCAGGCTAACATGCACATGTATCCAAATCTGTGGTCAAATAGTAGAAATGCATTGTGCATCGTTATCAAAAAAAAAATGCCAAGGAGGGGTATGGCTCTCACGCCAAAAGGCGTGAACGGCTCATAACGCTTGGCTACAAAATCACGCCAATATGCGTGAACGGCTCATAAAGTGTTAATAAAAACTATTTCCATTTGATGTTGTGAAAAATGCATATTTTTATAATAAAAGTTTCGTTTATTAACTTTTTATATAATGATAAAAATTATTTTCATGGTTTCTTAAAAAATAATGATAGTTTTGTTAATATTTATATGTAAATAATATTATTTTTTGTTTATTTTTGCGATAAAAAAATTGATAATTCTTTTTATTTTCTTAGTTCGACCTCACTGTATTAAGAATATATTTTTTTTAAGGGGGAGGCATTTCAACCTCATCATGCCCTACCTCTTTTTAAAGTCACGATCCGCCCCTGATTAGGGCATTGTCTTATTTGCACACTCGAAGAGTGCTCATTCGGAAATCCCAGCGTTTTAACTCAGCGAAGAGGATAACACCATAAAATCATCAACAACTGGTTTTCTAACTTTCGTTTGTACGTTTCCAATTAGCAATTAAGTCCATTTGAATCAATGCTACATACAATCGCTTTCAAATTGCGAGATGATTGACTTCCGCCGCGACTGGCGGACAAAATCTCGTTTGCCCGGCAAATATTTTGGGCAGATATCCGAATAAATGTGCTTAGGTCACGAATATCGTGGATTTGGTGTCTCAGGACCGTTTGAGAACATCGGTACTGACGATACTCGAGACGTTGCGCGGTTAAGACGCCCATAATACAATCTGCTCGATATCGAGGCCATTATCTCGATGCGGTGTATCGAAAAAAGTTACAGCGCTTTACAAGAGCATCACGAATTTAATAATATTTACGCCATCAGCACGGATGATAATATAATTTAGGCTAGTTTAGATTGAAAATATATATAGATACATATATGGCAATGTATATGTAATTCAGCATGATGATGAATCTGATAAATAAACCGCAGCATTCTTTTGTTGGCGTTTTTATCACTATTGTTTGATTCCACTGTGGTAGAAACGTTATAAAGCAATGCGGATTTTAGGATGTAACAGGAAAAGATCGATTGGTATTCTTTTATGTGTTGGTTCAGGTTTTGTTTTTTTTTTTTAAATATTTTTTGGATCTCTAAAGATTGACTCATTATCGTCATGATTTTTTACTCCGTGCCATGATTTTAATGGTATAGTCTTACGGTGTATATCGTTGCTACTGTGAATGTTAGAGTTAAAACCTGGACAATGTACAGAAGAACGTGTACGATATTAACGGTCAAGCATACAGAGAGCGCTCCCGGCGATGGCACTTGTGAATAATGCTATGCTTTAAGCTAAATATAATTTGATGTACATGTTAGACTCCATTTGCTGTCGATGATAAAGCTTATTTCAGCGATTGAGATTTAAATCAAGTCGAATAGAGCCGGAGCGCCGCGCCGGTTGGTAAAATTCGCCGATGATACCGTGTCGTTTCGTCGTGGTTCGTTAAATTTTATATTTAAAACCCTTGTCCCCGAATATATTTTAAAATCCAAAAATGTAGCTAAAACTCAGTATTTGCTTATGGGTTCTAGATAGATGAATTGACAATTATCAACACGGGGGGTGACTGTAGTGATTAACGGGTTAAATTAAATTAACTGTCAATTCGTGTCTTATTTTAAATCATCATCATNNATCATTTGCCAGCCACAAGGCTCTCGCTCGCTGAGGGCATGGGCCTTACCAAACTTTCGCATGGTAGTTAGGGCCAAAGGAATCTGAGTCTCACACGTGACGTGAGGACTCCCCTTTCGTGTCCTTACCGCGGAGACCCGAGCCGTCTTGGTATGCGGTGTTTTGTAAGGAGTTTCCCTCTCTTGGTCATTTCTGGCATTGGACGTACATCTTCTACCATGTTGGTAGAAGATTTTACCCTCTCGACTGTGTCCAGGCAAGGAGGGGATTTGTCTTGGTATTCGTTTGTTCTCTTCTAACTAATGTGTTATTTGCTTATAACGAGTCACGAGTGACAAGTAGCGAGCGACCACACACACAGACCTATGTAGATATACACAGGCATACATATGCACAGCTGCCCAAAACGAGTCTAAAGTAGCCGGTCGCAAGTGATTATTAGCCCTGTCGCGCGATAGCAATCCTTCCATCATGGGAAAGACCTCCTCAGAGAGGGAAAAAAGGAAGAGGAGCGAAAATATTGAGATTAGACTAATTATTGATCAACAGATTAGGGTTTTCCTTCCCAGGGTATACTGGCTCTGTGGT
>JAGXCT010035281.1:17592-48714 GCA_022495035.1 Philopotamus ludificatus
CGCCGGCTTTTCGTCATGTGTTCGAGCAAATACGTGCGATCGATTACGTATTAAGATCTAGTAAAGATTAGAAACCCAATAACAAGTATGTTTTGATAAGGAGTATCTATAGGGCTTAGCTTGATATCCGATACAATACAAAATATTACAGATACCCCTCATATAGCGCTGAGATATGGATCACGCTATAGAAATCTACCCTATACAAAATTGAGTGTTTTCTAGAAAATGGCGATATATAAGAGGGATTATCGCACAAGCCGCTCTATAGCAGGGGGCGCTATTGCAGGGTTGACTGTATTTTTTGCACTACTGACTCGTCGCTAAACGCTGTCCATACTGAGTCACTTTTTTTAACTTTTAATCTTCCGCAGCATCCCCAAATATTTTACATGCGAGAAACTGAAAAAAATCCACAGTGTCTTTTATGTTAAAACATGAGGAAATATGGTTTTTATAGAAAATATGTTTTCAAATATAGTTCATTGGGTTTGATTAATCATTATCGACGAAATATGCTCTTATCTAAAATATTTAAGATCTTAATACGGATACGATAGTTGTGACGTACATTCCATAGAAGATATTTTGACTCATAATCATTAGCGGCCTTTCTGTAATACGTAATTAAATTATTGTGTTTTGCGATACGGTGAGAAGAACGCGTTATGTGAAAAATATCAAAATTTTCGCGCCAATTGTGCATTTTATAACTCAATTTCGCACAGCTCAGTAACACATAATAATGTTATGGAGAACAATGCGGTTATTAAAACGAATTCAATATTTATTTACTGTTTTTTTTCAAAATCATCTGAAAGGAATGTCCATTTTGAAGGTGGCGATTGGGTGGTCTTGGTTCAACGCACTTTATTCACAAATCCGTTTCGAATGAAGATGATTGGATTAGGTTTTTTTTTTACAAATTATCACTGTTATACAATTGTATACTTAATTCCAGTTCGTATCTGTAATGAGTTGTAATGCAGGTGTATCGTATTTACAGTTATCGTCGAATCCTAGTTACTCATTACGTACACACACAAAGTTCTGTTATTGGCATTTAGCGAGACAATGAATTGTTTAGGTTAATTAGAATGTAAACCTTTGAACCTTTTTTTCTCAAGAAAATGTTTAAATATTTTTATTTAGAGGTTTGTCAATTTCTTCTTGTATGTATTATATTTATTTATACGACGGGGAAAGTTCGAATCTATTTGTGATGCAATTATGCAATTGAATGTATTCAAAGACTCGATGCATTCGACATCTGAATACTTCGTGAGCATGTTACTCTTCAGTGTTAAATCATATTTGATCACCATTCTTACATTGACAATAAGCATGGAATATCTATTGTGACTGACGCACACGTTTTATCTCGCATATGACATTTTATCTAGATGTCTGTGACATACAATAATGCTTTATTCTTTTTGTTACAGATCACGCAATATCCGACCTCTTCAGATATGTTCATCAAAAGGAGGATCAAACTTAGTTTCGGCGAAACATAAAATGTGATGTCTTCTTTAAAATTGGATCAGACAAACAGAGTAAAAAACATTCGTAACAAGTTCGAAGTACTGAATGAACAGTCGGCTGTGTTGCACAATGTGCATCAGGCGAAAAATTTTGCAATCCAAAAAGGGCCATCGCTAAAGTCCAAAGCCGAATCTCGCGCTTTGGACGGCATAAAAAATGGCAATGTCACGAACGCATACAACAGCAAGGATAAGTTCGGCCCTTCATGCAATTTCGGCAATCGCAAGCGGCTGAAAGAGAATCAAAATATTGAAAACAACAATAAATCAACACCCACCGTATATAAGTCTGATTGTTCTTCGTTTGACGCACAAATAAATGGTGATGACGTTTTTGAAGAAAACTCGCACGGCAGAAAGCTTTCGCGACAGTACAGCGATCCCGTGAAAAAGTTGCATAGAACCCCTGCCTTCAGATGCGACAAGAGTGAAAAACTCCGCGAAACAATAAAACCTATCGTCGTGCAAAACGCAGAGAATCACGATCGTCTCAAGTCGACCCGCGAAAAACTCAAGATGCTGTGCTCAAAGACTGAAGAAAACATTAGGCAAGACGAAATAACGTTTTCTAAAACACATTCCCCAAAAATAAACGGAAATTCCAACACATTCGAATCGGATAACAATGAAACTGTCAACGAAGTCGCTAACAAAGAACTTATTTTGAAAAATTATCCCGAACTGCTCGACAGTGCAGATCTAATCGGCGATCACGGAATACCGCAACACATTTTGGACATGTACGCCAAAGTGTCCAAGCCCAAAACCAAATGCGCCAACGCCGGAAAATTCGATAATCTATTTTCCGACAGCGGCGTAAGCTCGGAGAGTGAAAACGTAATGCCCGACGATCTGGACGAGAGTGAAAGTCCGCACGGGCGAAAAGTCGCCATTAAGAATGAGATATGCGACCGATCGTGTGCACAATCAGAGATCAAATCACATCAAATCCAAAGATCGTTCATCTATCCCAGAGACGAGTGCGAAGAAAACGATAATTTCAATTGTCGAAAAGTACTCTCTCACACGCTGGATAACGCCGCTATCATCAATAACATTTTAGACAATGGCATCGAATCGTACATCGACGACGGATTATTAAACTGTCCGAACGTCGTCGAGGCGGGGGCAGCTTCAGCGGACACTCTTCGCAAGGTGTTAAATCAACCGTTGCCGGCGGGTCCGCCTCCGAAGAAGCCGCCGAGGACGTTCGCCGTCGTACCGTTCGACGACGACGAGTCCAGCGACATCTCAGTGAGCAACGATTCAAAATCCAGAGCCAAAAACACAAATTACAAACACAAAATACAGCATAGAAGCAGAGAAGAATCAAAATTGATGCTGGAGAAGATCGAAAACTCGCTGCGCGGCGGAAAAATCATCTCGCCTCGTCTCAAAGATAAGCAGGCTATCGTTAGAGACGACGGATCGATCGGAAAGTTTGATACGCATCCGTCTCCGGCGCATCTGAGACAGTCTTCGCCAAAAAAGCACGCCGCCAAAGATAAGAGTATGAAGAAGAAAGAAGAAATTCATTACATGTGCACCGACATATTGGGTCCTAATTTTGTTGACAAAAACAACCTGTTGAATTCGAGCGACGGCAGCGTGACCTCATCAGAGGAGATTCGCTCTACGAGCTCGTTCGCTAATTGCCTCAACTCATTAAACTGTTCGAGCAATAAGAAGAATTCCGGAATTTTTTACTCGAAATTCGGCTCCCTTTCTAATTCGGCGAATAATTCAACCGTGGAAATTTGCTGCTCTTGCAATTTGACGGGCACAAAGGAAAAATGCAAAGGTAGCAACGAACATTTAAACACCAGCGTCAGACTGTCGACTTTTTTGAGTCCCAACACGAGCTTGGATAGGATTGAGAGCGAAAAGTGCAAAATTTGCGGATTAAACGAGAGACGCGATAACAATTTCAAATGTCATTTAGATTGCACCTGCACAGATAAAACCAATGAAAATTCCAAATTTTTCGTATCCGAATTCGGAGGCAGTTCGAATTCAATAAATGGACCGTACGGCGCACTTCTGAGGAGCAAATCGCAAGAACACATCTACGACGAACCCGTCACCAAAACTGAAAAAAACATTCAGATATCGAATCAATGCGACACTTCGCCAGTGATGAACAATTTCACAAACAAAATGATGTTCACCAGATCGCATACTCAGCTCGAGGATGGATTTTGCAAGATTAGAAAATCTAATTCCAACAATCCGTACTCGGATTACAAAAGAAAATCGTCATATTCTGAAGAAATGTCCAACGACGATGCAAGCCCGTTCGTTAGAAATGATTTCAGATCGAGGACGGTGGGAAGAATCAAGAATTGCGAAAAAGAAAATCAATACGGCACCAAAGTAAAGGATATTCTGCGCAAGTTAGAAGGGGATAAAAACATAGAATCTGCAATGCAAATGGAAGACTGCGGCCATGACAATATTTATAAGGACTCGACTGTACAAGATAATGCTAGAATTAGGCCTATTAGTTGCGATTACGCTTCTATTGATAGAATAAATAAGGTAAGTGTTCCATGTCGCGAATTAAGCGAAATTTTTGACCACTGACACTAATGTACCAATAACTAACACGGTCATTTCGGCATAATGATTCCTGGTTAAATTCTGAGCATCATGTGCAGTTTATTAACTTATTTTGCATCTCCGCATCATTTTTTTTAATTCGCGTGAGCTTATTCTAGAAAATTCGTATATAATTAGGCGTGAAAAAAATGGTGTTGTGCAGAAAAAAATACGAAATATCACGGTTAATCTCACTTTTTTCGCGAAAGTGACATTATATGTGTAATGACACTGACCCTGAAATGGCTAAACAATGTCAAAGACCCATTGCACAGGGTTTGATCTTATTTATATCTAGATTTTATTTAGATTTACGTTGATTTATAACGCAGTATTCAAGAAAAAAATGAAAATGGGCACACAAACCTTGCCCTATGTCGCAAATAAATCTATCTAATGCGTTCTATAGAATCTCTCCCAATTTGTAGTCGTTTGAAAGTAGAGTACGTCTTTTTTTTCTTCACCAAAATGGTTATTGAGTTAGCACGTACGGTGTATGACCCACGCGATAATGAGTCTGCGATACGTGGGCATCTTATTGAAGACAATGCGAACTCATTCTATAAACAAAAAAATATTTCTCAGGAGTGTCAGGTTATCGCCGTTTGTCCGATACCGTTATGCTTCATGCACTTCTCGACCAGGGTTAGATAGAATATCAGCTCGAACGATCGCGTGAATCATGCGAAGATTCTAGAATTTGAAAGATCTGTATTTATTTTAGGTAAAACCGGATCCGTTCTCGAATGGACTCTTGTCGCATTGGCAAGACTCGGAGTCGACGTCGACGGCGGAGCTCGTCGGCGACAGGTCGCCAAAGCACGCCAGGAACAGAGCTCATCACGACGAGAGCGGAACCAAGAATCCGTCTTACGATGACTCGCCACGCGATAATGAAGAATCTCCCCCGTCGTGGCGGAAGCCGCCGCTGCACGACAAAAAGAATTGCGTCTCGTCTGCAGCAACCAATTCCAGACCGAAAAGACCACAGAATCTCGAGCTGGACTCTGCCAACGCGTCTTCGGTCGCTGGTTTGCGAAAATCTTCGTTCATACCGCACGCGACGACAGATTTGGACAAACAAAAAGTGAGTATTTGATTTATTTCGTATGGTTGAGGTGCTTCCATCTTTTAATATCATTTTTTTGTGATCCAACGATAGCAAATACAGTGGACCCCCCAATTACACTATCCCGAATTACACGCTGAGTTGAAATATTCGCCGCCAACCCCCAACTTGAACGGTCGCATTCACGCCGTTGCATTGCGACGAATACATACAAGGCTGACTATTCATTTGATATGGGTTCGGTTGCACACACACACAGACGGGCGGCCGTCTGTGCGGTGCACACAGTCAAACGTTGGCTAGCGTCTGTGTATTCGACACGTGCCAGGCTTTACCCCCAATAACACTATCCCAACTTATACGGTCCCGATTTTAGTGTTAGTGGGGGGTTAGCTGTATGTAATGATATCTGCGCGACGGATCGTCAGCACAAATATCAATGACCACACCCCTTTTTTCAAAATGCACGACCTCCATAAAAAAAATAAAACAATGAAATTTAAATGTTCTTATCCTTTTCCACGGTATCTAAAACATAAAAGAGTACCTCCTCATAGTTTCGACTAAAAATGGAGTGGTAAGATTTAACTTAGTGTGCTTCAAGGACCTGGAGAAGTAATAGATACAGTTAAGTCTTCCAATTTAACGCCTAAACTCTAGAGAAAAAAGTGCATATATTTCTTCTTTAATCTTTTTTATTCTGTAATAGTTCATTTTTATTCAATACTCAAATTCCACCTTTCATGCATCTATTTTTACTGAAAAATTAGATATTTTTTATTACATATTTAGAAATTAAAATGTCTTATGTGATTCCCAATCTCTTACGGAGTGCCTAAAGAACTGAAAAATTGATAAACAGAGGTACATCTTCGTTATTCTGAAGTACAATCAACCCTCCTATAGCGTGTTCTGCTATAGAGCGGTATTCTATAGCGTGTGCGACAGTTTCTTTTATAACGTTGTTTTCTTCAAATGCATTTTTTTTAAATATGTAATATTCTGCGGCCCGAAATAAAGGTTAATGCCCTTTGGTTGACAACAAAATATAACACATGCTTGTGAACAAACTATAAAAAAATAGAACAAGGTCATTCAAAATGGAAAAATGTTTGAAGTATTGATTTTGTACAAATTACAATTAAATAACCTAACCATAAATTTTGTTGTGAGTGCCTATAGTATTATATTGGAGGTATTTCTACAGAGTGGTCCATTTCCGACGCTATAGGAGGGTTGACTGTAGTTGATTCGGTATCTAAAACCCATTTTGTTACATATGTTCATTCAATTTATCTCGAGGACCTTAGACATATGAGTTTCTGCGGCAATTCTTTAACCTTTTCCACTCTGTTTAGTTTAATGGGATATCAGATCAAACCCTATACGGTGAAACCCCGTTTTACGTGCCCGAAATTCACGTTTTCCCGCTATTTGCGTTCATCTTTATTGCAAGTAAAAGTTGATGAGTATCAACTTTTTCCCCACTTTTAATATTACATGATAAATAATTAAAAAAAATGTGAATTTTTATCACTCTAAACATTGAGTGGTTGTTAATGTTGTAAACAAAGGTAAGTTTCTTATTACCGATATCGTTTCATCAATTTGGAAATTACATCTACTTCCAGCTACATGCGGGTTGAACAGATGATTTAAAGTTTCATAAAACACATTCGTTTTATTTATATTTAAATGTGACTCGAGTTTTAACAAACTTTTACGGGAAACCGACTTAAGAATATCTATTAATTCTAGTTTGGTGTGTTCGTCTGTTTCAAGAAGTAGCTTCTGGGTTTCCATAGGCAAAATGCCACCTATGTTATAACCGAGAGATTTTTTTATTCCCATAATTTCATCCCACAATAAATGGGAAAAGGGGTACGAAGATCCTTCTAATTTATCAATTAAATTAATAAATTTATCGCATATCTAGCTAACAAATTTAAATTGAACTTCTAATGTATTGTACCAGACTCATCCTGGCCTCTATAATTCTTTCTTTTTGCTACACTTTTTTATATCACAAAACAAGTACCAACCTAAATATGTGGCATCATAGACAATAGACAAGAGTTGACCATAGAGTCCGGGAGGATTATCTTTAGTCATTCTTCAAGAATTATATCGCATTTCGCTTCTATGTCGCATTTATCGCAAAATGCGATAATCACGTATCTCTAGTTATACGATTTGTTTTAACGCGGTTTTGGTGAAATGTTGAATTGTCATAATTTGTGTTCAATTGATACAATTATCCCTGACGTATCTTGTCATTGATATCCATATTAAAAAATATCGAAAGAATTTTTAGCACAAAACGATATAAAATACGAACATTGATCTGGATATATTTTTATCAAACCTCGTACTTTTATAGATAACTTAATCAATTAATCACTGCACTTTAAATCTAACTAGTTTTTTCTTTATAATTAGATCCAAATGTCGATTATCAGATCCATATATGGAAGCGGTTCTTTTAGATTTACTCTGTCTAAATTATTCTGTAGCCAGTTGTAAATTTATTGATGAATTTTCTCGATCATGTAAATCGATGTATAACGAATTCAGCCTTATTTGATTATAGGTAAATATCGCTGGGGCCTTCTAGCGTGAATTCCCCAACTCTAGAATAGATCATTACGTTTTCATGCCATAGATTATTTATTTTTTGCTGTTGCTGTGAGATCTAAACAACATAGTATCACGCCCACCGTCTGGGGAATCCTTGACTCGGGTAAATCTATCTATCTCACACACCCATCCAGTTAATCTGTGTAATTACCCACCGGTTTCCGTATCATCCGGTTGTTTGCTCGTATATATTTTAATAATAAACGAGAAGTAAAACGCGCAATTTTTAATTAACCTTGCGATTCACATACGCCATTAATTATCGTTCTAAATATGCACAGATGCACTTTCATTTTTTGTAGATGTCTAAACGGCGCTGTGATGTCTTCCCACGGGGAATGACCCAGGATTAACTCTCGTCTATAGCTGATTTAATTTTTATATATATAATAAAAACGATTATGTCATATATTTCGCATGCGAAACAGGATTTTAGATGGCTATTCATTCGGATGTATTACATCATTCATGATGTATGATTTTAAATCTATCTAAAAATATTTTTTTATATATAGATTTACATTTTTGCATAAGTTATTGCAATTTAACCTCATACTAATCTCGATTGTTGTATAATAAACATCGGTTACTATTATTATGAAATGGTTTTCAGTTAAATTGAAATATTATTCGGAATGAACAATTAATTCTAGTCATTTGATGATTTGGCATTGACATCAATTGACATTTGCGATTGAGGGATTTATTTTCGCGATCACATTCTCGATTTCTTAAGAAATAATTAATACTAGAAATTAGATAAAAAATGTATATAAATTATGCGTTTTCCTCAAGATGATTAAATTTATATTGCGAATTATACGCACGCTATTATTTTGCATCGATGCACTATACAAATAAAAAAAATCATCGTTGAGGATTTTATCAAAAGTTTTTATTAAAAAAATATATATATAATTCGAATATTTGAGCATCATACGTATGTATGCTTTTAAAATATTTTTATTTATCTTATCCTAATTAAACAGACGTTCTTTATTTGTTTTATGCACGATTTACATTTTTTTATTTGTTATAAAATGTATTCTTGAATCGTATTATTTATTTTTAGAGAAAATAACTCAATATCCGCCTGATTATCGGCTTTGTCCTTATCTAATCTGGATTTTTAATCATTTTTTTATTAATCAAATAACATATTTTACGCATATTTTAAACGCATCATTATATGCAGTGTTTCTCAATCTATTTGAGTTGGGTGAGAGAACGTCGCTCTTTAAAAATAATTTTAAATCTCGCGAATTTTCATCCAACTGTAATTTCATCCCTGGTTTAAAGATTAAAATAAATAGTCAACTAATTAGAATGTACAGACTATAGCACCGATATAAGGACCACGCTATAGAAGACTAGGTATCCATCTACGATTTGAGCGGGAAGTACTATAAGGGTTTAACTAGATTTCCTAAGTTTACAAAATTACAGTGGAACCTCTCATAACGAGCATAATTCGTTCTAGAATCTTGCTCGTTGTGTGAAACACTCGTTATGCGAAACTAATTTTCTCATATAAATCAATATAAAACACGATAATGCGTCCCATGCGTAATATTTTTTTAACGTTTATTCAAATAAAATTACATGCTTATAAATTGTTAAAGATCGTAACAACCTGGATAAAAACATTTTTAAAAATCAAAACTAGCTTATTATTTATTAATTTATGACAAATAATTAATTCTTTTTTACTAGAAATACAGAGACAACATTTGTTTTAGTCGACTCTTTAAAATTTGGTGAAAATGTGACACAGCGTTATCATTGAATATGTTTGTAGCACGCATAGCCTCCTCCTTATTAGGATGATGCTTCTCAATGTACGATGAAACAGTTTCCCAAGCTTTCAGCATTTCTCTTATTGCGTCAGAAGATTGTTTCTCTGCTATTTCCTCTTCCTCCAAACTCTCCTTCATAACTTCTTGCTGTAAAATACGATCCAACACACACAAGTGCGTCATACGTTTGTGACTTCCCCTTTCTGCGTCACTCGTTATGCGAAATGTCGCTCGTTAAGGGAGCAAGTTTTTCACTTTTTTTTTGCTCGTTATGCGAATTACTCGTTATGCGAGGTGCTCGTTAAGAGAGGTTCCACTGTAATTTTTTTTTTTATATTTGGAAGCTTTGGAATTTGAGCCTACATAGAAAGGCTTAAATGAGGCTTAGACCAGTTAAATTAAAAATGTAACATGTTTTCTTAATACATACAAAAATGATCAAAGGTTACAGATGCAGATATTTTTATTGTTTCATACGCTTATTTAAATTAGGTTATTTATTCGATATTTATATATCAATACCAAGTGTCAAAAACTAATCATTGATACCTTAATAAACGATATAACTTTTTTATTAAAGTTATATGAATGATCGCTAATTTTCATATAACTTTCGAAATACGATATATCGTATTTCGTTGACCAAAAATGACAAAACATCTGGAAATACATTTCCTTAACTTAATATTAACCTAGATATGGATCGAAATTAGACGATGTCTAGATAGATGCAAAAAAACAGTTGTAAATAGCGGAGTACTCGAGAAAATGAAATTGAAATCAGCAGTTATAATAACTTTCATGCAAAAAAAGAAAATAACAGTTTTTAATATTGTTTAATGAGAGCGATATATATATATATTTTTTCATTTTATCTGCTAATGTATGTCATCTAAATAATATGTATTAACCCTTTGGTTGCTGAACAACGATATATCGTTGATTTTTTTTTATTTCGGTTCTATGACTGCTCCCATTTCGGTTTTATGACCGTTCCCAGATATTTTGACAATTCAACCCCTGTCGACGAAAGTCGCTTAAAATTCTTCAGAAGGTCATCCATCCGAATACTGTCTTCACTCAGTAGTGATTTACTGTCTTAGTGATTTTGGTAATCATAATAGGATCATTGTTACCTACACACCTCTTAACAGTTCTAAATAATATTTTTCTCGCTCTTCTCCCATATAAAGTAAACCGGAAAGTAATGCCAATTTTTTTAAATTGAAAAATAAATATTTTAAAAAGCACAATACCAATATTATTCTGTAAGATTTTTCCACAAACCTCTCTATAATCTTTCTCTACAGTTCAGGTAATTTTTCGATTCCTCTTTTTTAAAATTGTTAAGGGTTTTTATTTATCAAAAAATTATCCATTTGTTTTTTAGGTCTTTTATTGGAGTAAATGGAATTTAAAATAATGGTAATCTGAAGGCTCAATATCTGGTTAATAAGGTGGATGCTGTGGAACTTCTAAATCCAACTCCCTGATTTATTCCTGTGTGTTTCTTGCTGCATGTAACCTTGCGTTGTTATGTTGCAGTATACGTCTTTAACTAATTTCCAAAAGCTTTTTTTAATAGTTTCGCCTTCAATCTTTCTAATCAGGCATAATAAAGTTCAACTGTAATTATTTATCCAGGTTTAATAATTCATAATGAATTACGCCCAAAATAGCCCACCAAACATAAAAAAAATTCTTTTCCAAGTTTAATGATGATCGAGGGGTTGAAACTTGTACTTAATTTGAAGATAGGCTTGTTTTTTTATCTTTAAGTAGTTGTGTAGCACCCTTTATTCTTCACCATTAACATTCCTTCTCAGAAACGGATTGGTCTCATACCTAGAACGATGAACATATGTTAATTCTTCGTTCCAACGCTGTTAGCGAAAGTTTGTGCAAAAACCTTATCTGTTTTTTTTATGGGGAAATCTTGTGACAATTCCTTCCAATAAATTTAAAGGGACATCATTAGGATTTTCGTTTATCGTTTAATTGTCTATCATCACTTTAAATTATTTTAACCATATATGGCATTTCGAAGCTCTAAAACGTCTTAATAAAATTTGCAGATGGTCTCGATAGCTTATTTTTGCTTCAATCCCTTATTGAATAAGAATAAAAAATGAGCATAAAATCTGGCCTTGATATGTTTACTAAGAATAAAAAATATAAACTGTAGACTACACCAATCCCTCGATTTACGCGGTTTCACTTTTACGCGGTCAGAAAAAACAAAACAATACTTTTTTAAAGAAATCAAACATATTTTGTGGCAAGTGTCACTCAAATGCATATATTGCATCAGATTACTCCCAATTCAACGACGAGACGTCTGTAACCCCCTCCATTGCGCGTGCAGTACCTCAAATATTGTTGTAAGTTTTGCATCTCTTGCAAAAACTTATAAACCGAATGAATCTACTGTTTTTACAATTAAAAAAAAACGAAATAACTGTTAAAAGAAGTGTCACCTCGGATTCCTGATAAGTTCATTATACCTCATACGTTAGAGATGTTATAAAATTTAAATGTCGATTTATTAAATCGTATTTTTTTATGCCTCGTTTTACGTGGTTTTCTAGAACCTATCCCCTTACTTTATATGAACTCGAAGTCTCGATTTACGCGGATTTTTATTTTCTGGAACCTATCTATCATTTTTGTATGAACTTGAAGTCTCGATTTACGCGTTTGTTTCTTGGAACGTATCTACCGCGTAAATCGAGGGATAGGTGTACAAATTGAGCTTTAAAATGTTACCAATTTTTTCTTGTTTACTCTGACAAACTGACACAAAAACGCCACAACAAAAAAAATTGTCATTACTTTTCGGTTTACCTTATATTATACTTTACACAGTGATTTTTGGAAAGATTAATCAAGGGATGGTTGTATATGTTGTCTTTCAATACGACCATCAAATGAATAGTATCATAATATTTTTTTAAAACTATAATTATCACAGATAAAATTATATTATTAAAAAAAAATACCATTATCTTCGAAGCGAAAAATCGCATCATCGTTATTTTCGCACAAGTACCGAGAAGCGATGCGGCGTATCACTGATTGGGAAACACACATTTAATCTTTTATATTTAAATTTTCTCTCGTGGCAAGGAAAACATAATTTATTTCCAATCGCATTGATTAACGACTACTTATCGCGAATTATTAAAACAATGACTGAATTCCCTTCATTGCTCAATTGCGAATATGAGCGTGTATTCGAATTGATTAGTCAGAAATTAGACCGCAAACATACAGCACGCATTGTTTCCCGCGATTGTTATTATCCGGGATACGTTGTTTATGTCCCTCGATTCCAGGTTTTGTGATAAGTGCATTGGAATAAAAATCAAAGCGTACGCTATATTGATTAGACGCAAGGAAATGCATATAACTATATGTAAGTGGGCATAAAATTCATAATAAAAATCAAAGATATTAATTCGTATAACTTTTCGTAAAGCCCTCGCGTAAGCTCGGGGCAAGTGCAGCGTTTTCAAGTTTTTCTTCACCACGCCCCACCTCCAGTGTTTTCTGCCGACTGGTTTTTCAAGTTTATTCCGCTGATTGTATCTTATTTTCACTCTCGATAATGATTCGCTTCAGTCATTTAATTTCAAAATGATCTTGAAAACGATCCGCGATTTATTAAAATATATTCAAACGCCGCGTTATTCGAAACTAATCCGGAAATGGTCGTATTCCGTTTTGTTTTCGTTTTTTTTCTCGACTCTTTTAACCCGTGCGTGCCCATTCACTTTCACAATCGGCCAATACTCGTTTTATAATCGTTCTGTTAATACTGATACAATTTTTATGTTTTACATGAAATGCATGAATAATTGTTTACGTTTTTTTTTCCATTTTCTAATCGATTATAGTTGTTTTTATCATTATAATAATGTAATACTGATTTCATAGAGAAAAAAACGCCAATAAAATTGTTATTATAATAACATTTTTTTATGTTTTAAGTCGCGGTTAAGGAATCATTGATGTTTTTTTAAAAGTTTTGTCTAAAATATCGTGACACTGAAAATTATAGCGATAAGTGAATTATTTTGTGACCCTTGCATAAGCGCATGCGTTTATTGCCAGATAGCGACAGTGAACGGATATATATTTTATGATAAATTTAATCAAATCATTTTAAATTAATATACAACTCATAAAAATATGTTTGCGTACAAAAAAAAAAGTGCTGGAACCTATCCTCCATTTTTGTACTGCTGTATATTTTTTTTACACGGTGTTCTGTTAACGTATCCGAATTATATAATATTTTAATAAATCAGCAAGTAAAATAGGTACATATTTTGCAAACTATTATCGAGATATAAATCCTAAAAATCAGGTTATATCGAGAATATTCCAATGGTGGAACTTACACATCTTAGAAACACAGAAAAAACGGTATATTATGCCTTTTTTGGGTGCATAAAATCAATCTGCCACGAGAGTGTAATAAAGTATCTCAGACCGAACTATTTTAAGTTATACGCCTCTCTCGATTTACGTTAATTAAAAAAAACTCGCGTAAAAAAAACCAAAGAATATTTTTTTTAAAATCTCCTAATTATTAAATTTACGGAAAAACTCGATTGGATGGAAGATACATAATAATTCCCTTAGATACCAATACTATCAAAAGTTATGAAAATATATAATCATATCAAGGAACGAACCCTAAGTACATCTGGAAGCAAACTATTTTTTTTGCGCGAGAAAAGGATAGCCAGAAGGTTTTTAAAATAACTCGCATCTGGTGATTCGAAAGGATTATACTGGAAAAAAATGACTAGCCTTACTTGTTTATCCAAATCTGAAAAGGCTGTTAGTGACTTCAGGGTAGAAAAAGAAGGGGCGATATTATTATACAGTAATGCATCCGGTGATCGATTTATGAAACTGTCGCTGATCAACCCAGTTCTCTAGTCAAAATCATTGAAGGATACCCACTCTTGGGTTCTAGTTCGGTACCACCAAACATGGATTCTAGTTCGGCACTAGAGGGCTAACGTCGAGGCTTTAGTGAAATCATACATATTTAATGAATGATTTTATAACTGTTTTGTTCTACAAACTAAAGATTCATAATTAAAGAACTTTGCATTTAAAATACTTTCGCTTTTAAATATATTTTTAATGTTAATGTTGTGTTTTTACCACCAAATACTGTTTAGATAATCCAACTATTAGATCAGGAATCATCTGAACCTTTTAAAGATATTATATTACGTTTACAACATACGTTTGAAGTTTTTTTAGGGTAGAGCTAATCTAGAAATTAGCTACATGTCTCTATTTACGCGGATTTTTGTCGGGAACGTATCCCATGATTTTGTATGAGCGCCGTGTCTTTTTTGCGCGTTTTTTTTCATGGACATATTTTCCGCGCAAATCGTGGTATCGGATGTACACTCAACTCTTTTGTTATGCGGGTTTGAGATAACACGGTCCACTAAAAGGAACAAATATTATATTTTTACACGATTTATTTGTAAAAACACGATTCCCAGAAAAATAATATTTATACATTTGCCAAGAGTATTGAACAGCATTTTCTCGCTTATGATCCCGACTTGGGAATGAGCTCTAAAATTCCAACGGCACCTGCAGATTTGTACGGCTGAATATCAAGAAATGTGTAAAAAAACTCGCGAAATAAAAAACATAGAAGTGGACAAAAGATTTCCCGATAATAAAAAAATCGACAACACAAGGCAGTAATAACAAACAAAAAGTTCATTAGAGTCCAATACATTAAATGTGTCGATAATATTAACATTTGATGTAATTTATTTATTGGGTTTTAATTTTTTTACGCGATTTTTTATGTATCATTTTTGTTTTTTTTTTTTAAATAACACAGTTTTTTTTTAATTGAGGGAAGCAACATTATTATATATGAGTTGAATGTATACGTTTAATTGTTCAACGCATCCGTTTACTATTTACATAATAGAGTAATTCATAGAAAATTCTTAGAAACGGATTGTCATTCAAGTCATTGACATTGCATTTATAATGCATTGTCAACTAATCCGTCACGGCGGCTCGAAATCAACGGCATTGCCCGATGGGGTCTATTTAGTATGGAGAGAATATATGAAAATAGACCCCAAGCATTTCAAGTCAAGATATTGATGAATTCTTCATCAAATAAATTATTCTAAGAATAAAAATAGTTAATAATTAGTAATAGAAAAATCCAAAATATCCACCAAATTTTGAATTTTTCTACTAATTAATGTGACACGTCTCAGAGCTCACTACAAACAAGTACGCTTTCACTCGCACTTGCACGTGCGCGATGTTTTTTCTGGCACGAATCCGTTGTTTTGCACGAATAGATTATTTATAATATTTATTCTTTAGACTTAGACAAATATTGGGTTGATCCAAAAGTTATGACCGTTTTTTACATATACATTAAACATTTTTTTTTAGATTTGTATTATTTATTTAATCAATTATATAATTTCCATCCGTTCTTATAATCTTCTCCCATCTTTCTATCAACTTATTAATACCATTAGTGTAAAATTCCGTGGATTTTGATGCGAAAAATGTAGTAAGGGATGTTTTTACCTGCTCTATTGTATCAAATTTTTTATCATTTAAAAAAAATTGCAGTGATCGTAATAAATGAAAATCGGAAGGAACAAGATCTGGAGAATACGGTGGATGCTTGATAACATCCCAACTCAACTCATTTAGCTTGTGTTGGGTCATCATAGCCACATGTGGTCGCGCGTTGTCGTGATGAAACACTACCCCTTTTCTGTTTACCAATTCTGGTCTATCCTTTTGAAGGGCGATGTTCAATTTGGATAATTGCTGACAATATCGTGCTGCTGTAATTGTCTGATAGCGTTCCAAGAGTTCAAAATACACAATACCCTTGCAATCCCTTACAAACCTTACCCTTACAAATCCCCAGATCGGAATTTTGCAAACCATCTTTGTACCTGTCGAACTTTGATGATATCTGCTCCATATACTTCGCAAATGTTTTTGGTTGCCACACTCGCGGTATTGTCTTTACAGAATTCATAAAGTAAACATGACGTAAATGCACTTTATCGACCGACATTTTGAAAAAATACAAGGGGTCTTCACTGTACTTTGGCCAGGCCAAAACTGAATAGAAAATACAGGGAAAGCATCCTTTAAACAATGGAATCATTTAAAAGAAGATACTATTCATCATTTCTAAAGTTTTTTTTTTACATAGGATCATAAAAAACGGTCATAACTTTTGCATCAACCCAACACATATTAAAAGAGTTATTCGAGAAAAATTAAAAAATCTTGGGGTCCCAAATATACCCCATGGCACATGACCCCATGACTACAGGCACGGCTAGATTAAATTATTATATATTTTTTATTGATTTTAATAAGATCTTCGGTCATTTTAGGGTCAATCGCGTGCGTTCTTCGATTCGTTCGCTTGTACGGAGGATCATTATGCTATTATTCATACGCACAGGCTTAAAATCTTCAAAGATTATCGCTAATTACCTTCAACCAATGCTCGATGTATGTCACGGCGATGTAATGGAGAAGATAGCGTAATGATGCATTCCAATTATTAAAATTTCAAATTGCATCTCGACTCGGGCGCATTGCGGTGTCCATTTCCTGCGTGTCGCGGTCTGTTGGCGCTTATTTCTTTGATTCTTGTATTTTTTTTTAGACTGTGAATACCCATTGATTACTCATATATACATAAGTTCCATGTGGAAACGAGTTTTTAACACTGGCGCACGCCATGGGCGATGTTGTGGTTTCCCCAGCAGCCTCAGTTAGTTGTTGATTTTTGCGCAGACGGTCGTACATTCGTTTTATCGTCTTCGTATCCGCTATGAAGCAAGATTGTACTCGATTCCCTTGTACAATTTAAATATTTGCATTTGTCATATAAGGAATCCATTGTCGCAAAGTGAAACGCGCCGTGTTTCGCGATGGCTGCGGAATCTGATAATACTTCGACGGTAGGTCTCTTCGTGAGTGTTAAATATTCTGCGCAGTACAAAGTCTTCCGTTTTTTTTAAATACATATTTATAATCAGTTGAGTCACGATAATTCAGTTGGATGTATTTACGAACGGAGGGTGTTTGTATGTTATCAAGTGCGGTACTAAATATTTCTCAAACATCATTTAATTGTTTCATAATATCACAGTAACATGTCTTTGTCCATTTAAAAATTTCCATATCGGTGTTGTGTGTGTCGAATAAGTCCTTGATGGTATGAATTTTTGTGGTTAAAACATTTTTTATCGACCTGCTTCTCTTTCACAACGGCTCTTGGAATTGGAAATATTAAATTTTGTTATACAAAATTATATAAAAAATTATCAAAAATAAGAGGAAATGTCTTTTTTATCATAAAAATTGACAATCATTATTATTATCAATGACAAGTTAATTAAAACATTTTTAAATCTCGTAATTTGGAACATCGGTAACGGATTTATCAGTATATAAGATCCAAATTTGTTCATTTTATGCCATGGAATTGAAACGTTACTTCCATTATCAGCGGTGAACTTTTATTTTGTCACTGAAAATTTGTAGTATTTGAACGAACGTATGCATTTATTTTAAAACAATAGTACAGAATAAATAGAGGTGTCCCAAAAAAATGTATACACAGATTGAATAAATATAACTTTTGCATTGCAAAGGAATTTACATAAAATGGTTAACTTTTCCTCCTACTGCAGATGTTTAAAATTATTACCGTTCCTCGCATTCCGTTTGTGGCGCATTCTTGCTCAATTACGGCTTTTAATTCATCCAGTGTCGTCGGTTTTCTGACGTAGACTTTATCGTTACGGTATCCCCCGAGAAAAAGTCCTGTGGTGTCAGGTCTGGGGAACGGGCAAGGTATATTTGATGTTTGGAAGATTCTCATCAAGATATGCTTGTAGATCGCGATGATAGTGTTAAGGTCCTCCGTCCTGTTGGAAATAAAATACGCCATCTACGTCAGAGTCCTCTCTAATGCGTAGTAAAACAGATTCTTGCAGTAAATTCAAGTTATTGGCATTGGCATAGAAATGCCGCATCACACTGAAACTCCTGGTAAATTTACATGGTTTCCTGCGTAACATGTGGATTTACCAATCGAGTAAGTGCAATTATGTCGATTAATTGAATGTAACTTCATCGCTCCAATCTTCCCCGAAAACTGTGCATCCTTAAAGTCTTAAAATGCGACGGATATTTTATTTGCCGATGCCAATCTCACATCTTAATTGTCCAACCGCTTTTTTTGATGCTTCTCGACAACTTTCCAGTACTCTTTCATGGTTGGTAAATATCGTTGTTCTTGGTCTTCCGGATCGGTCGTATATGAACATCCCGAACAGTTCCATTAGTTTCAAACTATCGTTTATCCGATTAATTGTACGTCGCATATTTTCTGCGATATTATCTATGTACTTCTGCTACATTTTAATACCTCCAATAGCATTTTAAAATGATTTTTTTTAAAGTCAATCTTGGTCCCCTCATTATTTCCGATAAATTACATTCTGTAAAGAAAAAAAAACAGAAAGTTATGACCCGCTAAACCGTGTTTTATTAACGTTTACATCCCGGTGTAAAGAAACGTGCGATAGTATCCGATAGGGGAGGATAAAGGCCCCCAAAGCTTCTTAGAGCATGCATCAACGTGAGCTGTAGTGGTCTCGTACTTACATATATCGAGAAATACAATATTTCTAAAGGATGTAATCTTTATATTAACCATTTAAGTAGCACGAGTATAGGAAGAATATAGAAAAATAAACCTTACCGTCCCGGGCGTATAATTTATATCTCGCTCGGCATATATGGATGAGATTACTTTGCGAAAGAGACAAATACAGCATTTTCTGTGATATAAATACGTTGAGCTGTTGGACCGACAACGGATAAATTTCACTGTGCTGACTTGTTGGAGTGTAAGGGGTTAAACGAGTTGATTAAGTAAAATAAAAATCAAAGGGGATCAAAAATACCCCTTCGGAACGGGAACGTAAATAATAGTGCGAATTATATAAAACCCATGAAAGTTTCTGAAACGTATCTTACATAAGAAATATTACAGCAATCTCTTCAGCATTCCATTTTCCACTTAATTTTAACGATCTAGTGATCCATTTTCGAACGTCGTTCTTTCTTTCTGCCGAAAATGGGAAGGCTTGTTCACCATAAGCCTTTCGTTGAATCATCCGCATCTTTAAAATGTGGTCGCAGTTTGTCCGGCATCTTGATGAAAACTATGAACAATCGATAGAGATTGTTGTGTCAGATACGTTATTTTCTGTCGTCGAGCACAGTTTTGCATATACTTGAGATCATTTTCTTCAGGGTGTTTATTTATTTGTTAGAGCTTAACATTCAGACCCGTATATCAGGATGACTTGATTAAGGTCTTGTAAAGCTTGATATTCCGTGAGAGGGGTTTTGATTTTAAATACTTTTCTTTGCACTTGTTTTCTTCGAACGTCTAGACTTGTCAGTTGAAGTCTGTGCCTATTGAGTCGAGATATTTGAAGTAAATAGAATTAGATATGCATTTCTTCTCACGGATGAGTGAAAGCTGATTCCATTTAATCCAAAATTAAGTGGCAGTTTTTTTTATCTCGTAGACTTGTAGATTACTCTACGGCTTTTTTTATGTTATTCATGAAACATAATTTTCTAGATTTTGTACTATGTTTATCCATCTTATTTGTGATCGTTTATGACTTATTTAAAATTCCTAGGTCGGAAACATTTATTGTATCATTTATTTTATTGAATATTATAAATATTAATCATATTAAAGCCAGAATTGTATATATATTTACATTATTTAAATTATATTATGAAAGCACCGACACCATATTTTAAATTATGTGGGCTACCACAACAGTTACTTGTATTTGAATTTATGTATATTTTTTTTTATTATAGAAATTATGATATGTCATCGTAAGATGACTTATAAATCATATTGGATCCACGATACATGATAAGCTTCATTAAAAAAATTAAAAATAGATTTATAAATAGACTATCGCTGACCTAAATTAAGTAATAGTGAATAGAATTATATTTTTTACCGCTTTTATAATATTTTACTTAAATAAATTTATATTTGATTACATATCTTTTTATTGATATTATTTTAATGACAGATTTTACTCCGACTTATATCGGACGACAATCGATCCGTCCAATATCCCAAACAAAAATAAATCTATAGTTTGCGGCTCGTATCATCCGTGTTTCTTTCTATTTTTAATTATCACTTGAGATCTATTTTCAGTATTTTCATGTCCGCTTAATCGTATCTCTGTGTATTACAAGCCGACATTGCCGTGTATTCATTGAGTTTTAGTTTAAATTATTGTAATTTGAATGGTTTATCTCGTTAAATATATCTCGTCAGCGGAGCTGCTCCGAGAGGATATGTGTCAATAGTCGTTTCCAGAGTTATGTGTTGGGTCATTGATCAGTTTTATCATAATTAATTTTAAAGAATACATTGCCGTCGATTATATTTTGCGAAAATATGTGTTCGATGATAAGCATCATGTCGAGTAATCTACGAATAACTGTGAAACATTCACCGTTACATCCAAGTATTTATATATTTTTTTTTTTAAATATTTTGGGATAATAATATTAACCGGATGTTATTTTTTTTTTGTTATCGACATATTTTTATATGTACAGTATACCATTAATAATAACGTCTTCCGCATACCATGTTGGCGTGTATTTTCTAATTGCTATCTTTTTCAAGATATAGTAATTTAGTATGTTGTGTGCGTGCTGTGTGGTGATTACTAACATTGTAATTATTTTGGCTATCAAACGGTGACATTATAAACTATTTTCAAATGTCAACGCGATTGCATTTGCATTCATTTGTAACAATCTTTAAATTAATATATTAATATTAAATCTAATTATCATTGTATAGTTGCATGATAGATGCATGCATGTATCGATTATATGTTTTACATGGTTTTTCCATAAAATAATGTGTTGTGTCTCCATAAATTCTTATCAGCTTTAATTGATACGTTAACATTTTTTTTTAGATTATCTAGTATTTAAACATTTTTATTTTAAATATGTTTCTATAAATTAGCATTTAAAATTAATAGTTGGCATAATGTGCTGCTTTGACTAAAATGTATGTTCTGTTTTATTTATTTTTATAACCAGTGTTATGGCTTGTAGATAACATGCTTATATTTTGATAATGTAAGTTTTTAGTCAACTGTGAATTCAAGGAATTCTTTATGCAATACATAACACTGGCCAGGTGTAAGAGGTAGACACTCATTATCTCTGGATGTTTTATAAAAAATAATATTTATGTAGGTAGTTTGGCATGTTCGAATTAATTAATTTAATGCCATCTATCCTTCGTTGATTAAATAATATAAAAATTTCAATCCAACTGAAATAATATTAAAATTAACCAGTGTCTTGGTTTGACACTGGGGGAATATACGTGTGAGAGACTCATTCCCCTAGCATCTTTGGAATCTTTACATGGGGGAATGACGCTTTGGAATCTTTCTGATGTGCAATTCATCCATTGTAATCAAATAAATAAATAATTGCCGATTCATACCAGTATCTATCATAATTTCCCTCTCCGAGTTGAATTTTCACATCCTCAACATCTCCGTTAAAATTTATTTTATTTACAGTCAACCCTTCTATAACATTTAGATAGAGACCACGCTTTAGAAAGTTAGGCACCCATACAAAATTTGGGGTTAGTTTTTTTTAACTTTCTTTGCGATTTGAAGCAAATCAAACATTTGACGTGTTCAATTCGCGAACAGTAGCTCGTGCCTAGATGCGCGAGGGGGTATTGACCTCGCATATTTCTTCCAGCTTATTCATTTGCAACAGATGTGCCAGGCGAGTTAAAAGAGACAGTTTTTTTGTTAGCCTATATTGAAAATTAATTAATAATATATTTACAAATATTTGAATTTAACATTGAAGATATTGAGTTTTGTAAAATGAACGCTATAGGAGGGAACGCTATACAAAAAACCGCCGAAAACGCTATAGAAAAAACGCTATAGGAGGGTTGACTGTATTTATTTATTTGAGTATGATGGTTAGATGACATAACAGAAAGATTCCAAAGCGCCATTCGCCCATATAAAAATTCGATGAAGATGCAAGGGAAATGCGTCTTTCACACTACTGAAGAAACTCATCTCTCACACTACTAACTGAATGAATACTTTTCATAAAAACCTTGGTTTCGAAAAGCCACTACAATGGCTTTCGTTGCCAATATATTGGAATTTTGTTTATATATATTAGTCTCATCGTAAATAAATATTGTATTCAGAACGAAAAGACCTTAAAAATATTAATCGTAATATTTAATAATATCAGTTTATCCGGAAAGTAATCCATCTTTTTTTAACTTCAAATTATAGACCAACATTACTTACAATTATTTTTCATTTCTTGCGTAATTTTTCGATGATCTTCTGAAAACTAGAAGGTTTCATTAGATTCCTCGCATTCATTGCATTTTTATTGTAATGATCTAAATAGATAGTATTTTGAAAGTTCTAAGTTTAACAAATACGCAGGATGCGAAGGTATTTTCAATTATTTAATATTGAGAATAACTCTTTTTCTATTGGATACATTCGGATGTTCTTCCTTTAGCTTCTGATTCGGTCTAATTGTCGACAATACACTTCTTCGAATTATGGTTTCGCTTTAATTTTAATAATCAATAATGATTATCTCAACACATATTCCACCAAATGCATAAAGGAACCTTCCGAGGTTCCATTGGTTTTTTCTTCTAAAAATTATCGTAAACTATCCGTCTCTAAACCAAAATCTGTACTTGTCCTTCCGTTATTCTTTGTAATGTTCGGCCACTTCTTGCGGCTCCCAAATATCTATCCTGTTTACTTTGCAGAGGAGTATTAAATGTTCACATGAATCTATTAAAGATTTCAGTATGTCGTTATCAAACTTTAAGGGTTTTCTTGATGGAATTCTCCAAAAATTGAATAATGACACAAAGATGTTGGACACAAACTGACACAAACTATGTGAAAAAATGGATTTCTTTCCGGAAAACATATTACTAGTCACTAATATATAATATTTCAATGATTTTGGCTAATCCAATACATAATTAACAGCAAGAGATCTAATATATTTAATTTTGATTAATTTATAACAATAATAATTTGGATTTTGTTTTATTTTCAGTTAAATAATTTGATGGCTGAAATATACGACACAGTGACGGCTGTATGCGTATTAAATTCTCCCATATTGCCAGAAAAGTCAAACGACGACAACGGAAAAGAAAATTTAAACAACAAAGACCACGAAATCGAAGAATCCCGTAAATATTTTGATTTATTATAATTTTATTATTGTATACTAATTAATTATTAATTGACTTTTGTTCGTTTTAAGAATCTCTTCAAATGGCGCGATCTCTCACTGAGAAAAGAAAACGTTATGTCAGACGCGTGACGTCCAACGTCAGTCTCGTACCGTCGAAGCCTTTGGGAAGTATAAAGTATGCAAATTCACACGTCGCCGATGCCAAAGATGTGCCGATTGATCGTAATCGTAATCTGTCAATCAAATATCAAAATCCCGCTATGATGAGTTTCAATAAAATTAAATCCGTGTTTGAAGACGAACTCGGAGAAATAGAATCTGAAAAAAGCACGCCGAACGTATTAAACAACGCTTCAGCGCCCGAAATGAAACCCGATAAAAAATTATTTGATACATGCGCCTTGATCGGAATTAATTTCAGCACGAATCAAGCATATATTAAATATTCTTATCCCGAAAATGTAAGTTTATACAATTTATTTAATATTTTGCGTATGATATTAATGTTATTTTCATTATAGGCGAATCTACCTCCGCAAATAGAAACGTTGGTATTTCCCGAATCTGATAATTATACGTCTAATTCGAGTCCGACTAAAAATAATAGTATTTATCGTAAATTCCGAAGCGACGCATCCGCCGAGGATCTACAACTCTACTCAATAGTATTAACGAACGAGGAAGGAATGCGTAGTTATTGTTATTGTCGACGCGTTGTACCTGAAGGATTGCCGTTCTGTCTTCCGCTAGCTTATTGCATAATAACGACGTATAGAGCTCCGTCGTTCTATTATAAAGTATGTTTTTTGATTTATTATATTAATTTAATGATCGAATTTCGTTAATAATTTTTATTTAAAGGTATTAGAAGAAATAGAATCTCATCACGGAGCGTCGGATAATATTGTGAAATCGATATTAACTCAGCTGTATCAAGAAAGTTTTCCTAAGCCGGGACAATCTATTTATATCAAGTATTCAAAATTGACGAAAAACGAACGCAATATTCGAAATTGTTCGCTGTATAGAAGCTCGGTTAATCTAGAGGAAGTCTTAAAATCTAAAAGCAACAGAGCAGATAATAACAGCGGTTCTTTCGGCAGAAAGCAGTCGGAGAGTTTGGAAAATATTTTAAAACACAACGAGAATGTTAATCTAAATATACGTAGAAAAAGTACTGATCTATCGCAGAAATTTCCTACTATACTGTCCGGCGCAAAGGGACAGACTATGATTCGTTCGCTCGAAAAATTATACGGCGAGAGTTTGAACGAGTGTAAGAATTCGTGGAAAACTGAAAATGGCTCAGTTCGAACAGAGAGTCCCGAAAAACAAAACGGCTCCGTCAAGCCGTCAAAAGATACAAATAATATTAAAAATATATCGAGCTATGAATTGAGTTTAATTCCGCATCTCGACGGAATGTTTTTGAAACGACCCATCGAACCGCGATTCGATGAAGACAATCTCTCCGTACTTTTCAATTCAATAAATCTCAGCGCTCTCGTTAAAATATTCGGAACGCTATTATTAGAACGTAAAGTCATATTAGTCGGAGATAAACTCAGGTAATTTTTATCTTATTATTTATGTTTCGCATTATTATTATTTATTACATTGTGTTATTCAATTTTTTAGCAAACTATCGTCGTGTATCGAAGGACTTCAGTCGATATTATATCCGTTCATATGGCAACATACGCTCATAACGACCATCCCGTTGGAAATGAGACGAGATATATTCGAGGCGCCGGTACCGATGATCGCCGGGATATATATCTGCGATAATAATTGCAACGAATCACCGAATGGCAAACACGCTGGAAAATCACAAAACAACGATATTTCTAAAAGTCACACTTTGCCGAACATAACTATTTTCAACGATAGTTATCAAAATTTAATTGAAGAATTGAAATCGGCGAATTTCGATGAGGTATTTATTTTTTATCGGCATTTTTTACAGAAAGCATAATTTTCAAAGGATGATATATATTTTTTTGCGTTTTCAGGGAATGGTTATTGATATTTCGTATCCGAAGTACAAAACGTCTGAACAAATTCTTCGCATGCAGGGTGATGAGTCTACGCTTCTCCCCCCTTCGTTAGCAAAAACACTGCGTGCAGCTTTACAACACGGTAATTCCGCAATATACTTTTTTTTATCCGTCATACGAGATGTGAATAAAACATTCATGCAACGGACTTATAGATGATCTAGTTATTTCGGACTTTTAATATATTTACTCTTAACCCTTTTGCTGTAGCAGAGCTAAACATGAATCTGTATCCGGTGTAGTTTTATCACTATAATATACCATTTTCCTATCGAAAAAATAAACTAGATTCGTTATACCCTTCGTAATAATATATCAAACACAAGATCAAGGTGCTTAAAAGTGTCAACTGCAGCCGGTGGGCACACACTGACACATACCCACGCACACAAGCGTGCTGTGAAATAATAAAATAATAAAAATCCAGAGAAACGTTTTCATTACAATAGAATATTTTTTAAATTTCAAAAAAAATGTACAGGTTTTTTACTTCAAATACACTTTTTTGCATTTCAAATACAACCTTTTGCATCTCAAATATAAACTTTGCAAAAATCAAATTGATCCTTTTAAAAATTAAGTTAAACAATTAAATATTTTTTAATAAAGAAATCTGGCAAACCACTTTTTGAATGTTCTGTAATTTAAGGAATTTAATCTTTTTTTTTAACCCCGAATCTTTGATTTATGTATAGTAGAAATGCGGAGACTTGTACTAAGTGTACTAAAAACAGATTTCTAATCGCTAATTACGTTTTTATCTAAGGAATTTAAGGGATCTGTATTTTAGTACATTTTATACCTGCTTTGTACTATTTATCAATCAAAGATCCAGGCATAAAAAAGCTTAAAAACCTTAAATTACTTAAATTCCTCGGATTAATTAGACGTAATTAGAGGGAAAACGTAGATTCAGGGTATTAAATACAGTAAAACCCGTTTTTTACGTTTTCGAAGGAACTGATAAAAAATGTTGTTAAAGGGAAAACGAATATTAGCGGCGGAATCTGCCGTCATTGTGCGTAAAATAAGTTGTGGAGAGATGAGTGTGTTGCCGAATGAACATCCCGAGTGTTGGTTTGTCATATTTCTATGGATGAACCAGGTTGTGGCAGGCTTAAAACGCTAAATACCGACGCTCTACGAGATTAATCCTGGCCTCTACGGAAGCATCGACAGAGATACTGATTATGAAACATGATTACACACACGTTTATGTATATTTATTGAAAAATATTTAATTTTTAAAAGGATCAATTTGATTTTTGCAAAAGTTTGTATTTGAGATGAAAAAGGTTGTATTTGAAGTGCAAAAGATTGTATTTGAAATGCAAAAGGGGGTATTTTAACCAGTTCAGTGCCACGAGTACACCGGTGTACGTTATGCGGAGTGGTCACCATTCCCAAACGTATTTTTATTTATTTGTTCCATTACAAATTCGTTGGATATTCTATATTTATGTTGTAGCGACATCTATTACGGATATTATTACATACTAAAAAGGGGATTACAACTTGTTAAAAAATCCATGGCACTGAACCGGTTAAGTAAAAAACCTGTATACACTATTTTTGCCTGCCCTGATCCGGCACACGGACACAATCGCTACTGTGTGTGCGTATGTCCTGTGGCCTACACGATTTAGAGGCGCCACAGGACAGTGTCCGGCGCCTGTGTGCGGAACATTAATTGAATTATACTACAGGGTACTATACCTCCCCTTTACAATAAAAAAAATAAGTTATGAAAAAGTGAGGAAACTTGTTTGATTTTAAGAAAGTAATTTTTCCTCTCTTGGTACTTCTCAGCGCACAGAATTTTTTGGTGCCTGTGTGCGCCTCACAATATGCCTATATGGTCTGCGCGCCCTTGCACTCGATTAGACTGTAGATCTATAGTAACATGTTTCATTTTATTGTTTGATGGCGTTTTTTAACTTTCTTGTGATTGGTTATTAATTTATTATTAGCATGGTTTGCGAATCGATTTTTAAAACGAAAACCTAATCCTCTCTAGTTTGTTTGTAAACACATGTGGAAGTTCCACAAGCTACAGACTCGATTCGTATCTGCATCATATGATGCACACATCATTCAGATGGTTTGTTTCTTGATCTGATGGCCAACACGGGGCTCTCTCTTGCTATAACAGAGAACTCTGTATCACGTTAAATTAATAAATTACCCAAAAAAGTCACCAAACAAGCCTTCAATGTTGAGGAAGTAGCAATAACAATTCTTATTCACATCTCGTATTTTATATGACAGACGAAACATTTTTAAATCATTGAAATTTATTACAAATGAATAAAATCTTAAATAACGAAGCAATATTTTTTAATTATAAATTATTCGATATAATTGCAGGTCCGTGCATATCAACTTCTGGTGCTAAATTGGACGAGCAAGCGAGAAAATCGTGCAATATTTTAGTATCGGAGGCGTTTTTAAGATTTTTTGCGGATTTGCTCATCGACTATAAAGACTGCGTTAACAATACCACCCCTTCATCGCCATCGACAGTCGACGACGAGCATAAAAATTTAATATTCGATGTAAGTAAACGTTTCAAATAATATTATTATATTTTAATTGGCATTAAATATTAATTCGTATTAATATTTGCAGAAGGATTTGTTTATAAAGAAATCGTCATCGAAGCACGTGCAATATTTTTTGGAATGGTTCACGGAAACGGCCATGTTCCAAAATTTCATCAGACAATATACGAAATCGATAAACGAAGAGGTTCCGTATCCGGATTTCTACGAAGTCTTCGACGCCAAAATAAAATTGTTAGAGAATAATAAGAGTGGACCAAAGGTTGCGTCGGGCGTTACTAAAAATAATTATAAAACCGTTATGAATAAGAAAATGAAAGGTTGGCGAGACAAATTACGAGATTTTATTCATTAAATTTATTATTTTAGTTTATTGTGTAAATTTATATATAAAAACATTATTACGTTCTCAATAATTATTTTATTTTTAACGCATCATGTAATATGATGCGAATACAAAAAATATTGTATTAATAAAATTGTGATAAAATATGTATAAATAATTAAAAATCATACGAAACATATGATTATTATAATATTAATCATTCGTATATCCTATATAATTTTTTTTTGGACCGAGTTTCATTTAAGTTTTTTAGATCTGATCAATTCATTGATATTAGTATATTTTATTGAAGTCATTTAAAAAGCCATAAGTTATGTTAATACATTAGTAAATAATTTTAATGCAATGCAATATTTATTATTTTTTAATCAAACATTTTGTATACTTTCGATAACGTTTATATAAATTAAATATTTATCCGAATATGCAAAACGGCATATTATCGTATCTTTTTATTCAATATATAAAGCTAATTTTGCCGTTCTTGCTCAATGCTTCGCTACTTACTATTATATTCTATTATTATATTTTACGATTATAGTCAATCTATTCCGTTATCTATAAATAAATATCATAATAATGGATTTTACCGACAGATACGACTTACGCCTTTAAATGCACGGGGAATTACAGCTTCGTAATTATGGAAATTTTTTGCTATTGTATTCGATTTTAATTTTGCATAAAAATGATTACACGATTCTTATCTTTTTTAAATTTATTTTATTACCAGACGATATATTAACCGCATAATTCCATATTTGATTGAAAATAAATATTTATAACCATTATGGCAGCTGCCATTAAATATTTCACCAGTGATAACAATAATTAAATCCGTACAATAAAATCGTTGCGTTGATAAATATTTCTCATAACAATGCATTTAGTTGATTAAATTTTGTGTTAATTTATGTTATTTAAATTTTATGAATATTTTTGTACTGATATTTTGTTTTAAGTTGTATATTTTAATGTCTTTGGAATAAAAATGTCCCATTTTTACAACTCATTCCATGTTTTATGACCGTTACATCCTTGATACGTGAATAAAATATATGTTTGATGCGATTGGGTTTTGTGGATGCGTTGAATCAAATTCATCTCGTGGGATAAGAGATGTGGCCTTTGGATGTCTCTCGGCGATATTAATACATGACAAACAGTTACAAGGCCCGAAGATGTATAGCCGATTTTGGACTATAACCTTACGATTTCGGTGAAATGACACACGAGTCAAGAATAGTGGTCAAGGTCGCCGTATGATGATACAATTACATTGTTATCCATTACGACCTTTAGCTGTAATGTGATTCATTTCATTAATATTCAATCGGCCGGCGTCAATGTCAGGTTTATCCTGCTCGTACGAACTCCTACGCAGAGAGGTATGGCCAAATTTGATGGTGTGAGATTCATAAATCATTTATGATGTCTCGGATGATGAACGGTGAATTAATTTGTATCTACTTCGTGACATTGATAACGAAAAATATGTTTGAAACCTCAGGAAACGGAATATGTCTTATTCATATGACACTATGGCTTAAATTCTTTGAATATAATAAAACATATTTTTATAACAAGCTACTGGTTCACAATCGCTACGGTTTCACTGTCATTGTTGATTAAATACATGTTTAAAATTAAAATGATAATCAGTCCTTGCCAGTGTTTCTAAATAGTTTGTGATGCTGTATCATCTGGTAGGCTCTAAATTCATTTATTTCCAATCGATTACGATTTATCGTCGGATACGATCGTTAAAAATAATGGAAAGTCTATTTTATTATTAACACACTATAGAACGATTAATATATATTCGATTCATTTGTTTTTTTTTTTAAATCATATTAAATCGGTAAACATCCATTTTAATATTTAATTAATTAAGCAACGTACTTCGAAATATATTGACTAACGTCAGATAGGTTATTAAAAAAATTCGTGCGTTTAACGATTTTTTTGCGGCAACAATTACGCCCTAACACTACATTCATCGTCCATTGTTTTTATAATAATAACGGCGTATACATGCTGTGAAAGCCTGCTTCTTTTCAGATAAAGAAGAGGATGGTAACTTCTCTTTA